>JBBKCR010194159.1:0-13391 GCA_037577295.1 Ladigesia roloffi | reverse complement strand
TTGAAGTGTACCTATGATGAAAATTACTGACCTCTGCCATCATTTTAAGTGGGAGAACTTGCACAATCAGTGGCTGAATAAATACTTTTTTGCCCCACTGTATTTTGTTGGTTAACAGACACTGACTAGGTCATCTGCTTACTGCACAATTGTTTAAGCACATCTACCATGTCCATCAGTGTAAATGGACCACCAATAGGCAGGTCTAGATCTAGATGTAGAGTGGTATAACCTTCTAGATCTAGATATAGTGTGGTGAACCATAAAGTCCATCTATAAGGTGCAGTTTAATAAAGTGTACATACAAGCACAGGTGTTCTGATGGATTATGCTGCATTATTGAAAAGTGCTACTTTGAAGCTTTAACAGTTTATATAGTCAGTTTAGCACTGATAATGATGAGAAATAGACAAATAATAAGCATAATCTGACATCCTACACATCTACTTGCCACCTAAGCACTTACTCATACTTGGTGGGTTGTACATGTAGAGCTATTTTTTGACACTGAGGTAGAGCGCGTGATCTAAATCTAATAAAACAGGTCTCATTATGCTCTCCTTGTAATGTAACAGGAAACTGATCAATGTTACTTAAACACTGATGGCAGCAACAGTATGATTAGGAAAGGACATTGAGGCAAACCCCAAAAATGATAAAATATAACATTGCCCTATTTTATGCAGAGGTGAGGAAAAATCCCTGCAGACTGCAGTGCCTGATCCAAGTTGAAAGCTGTGGTCCTATGGCGATATATTTACACTTACGGAAAGATATAAATTAATAAATTGTGAAGCAACATAGGAACTACAATCATCAAATTACAAAGTGTTTTGATAAAACCACCAATGAATATAGGCAGATGCATGGTAACATTTCATAATAAGCACTTAAGTGTTTATGGTTTACAGATCACTTTCAACATAATGCTTTAAAACAACACTGGCACCTCATACATACCTGGTCCTTGACCTGGATTATGCATGTGACCGCAAAACATTCTCCAAGTGTGACCCTGCTGGTTGGTGCAGTCAGATCTGTTAAAGCCCACACACACAGCTCCTCTGAATCTGTGAAGCTTGTCCAAATCTCTCCTCTCTGAGTCATTGAGACAGGATTGAAAAAGAAAACCGACATTAGGCTGCTTCATTTGAAAAACTTCAAACTTATTTAAGCCATTGTTTGTAGTGCTTAAGATTAAGCGCCTTGTTTAAAGGCTAATCATTACTGATCAGCAGAAAGACAGAAACATTAGACACTATATTCGCTGGGATTGTGTGTATATTTATTTATGCTTTTCTTACATGATGCATCTACTTAATTATTAGCATTTAGTGGCGGTGGATTTACCAGGTGTAGATGAAATGTAAAACTCCACTATACTTGCTATAACATTTATCAAACGTACAAAAGTAAAACGTACGAGAGCTATAAGAAGACAAGTGTTTGCAGCCACACAGGCCCACTTAATTAAAAACATATAAAAAGTAAAAAAATAACAACTAACAGTTTTACTTAAAGATTCTTTATCTTAGAAAAGGGAACTTACTAAGAAAAAATTGTGTTCAGGGTAAACAAGGAGTTTATAGTTTCTTAGTGTGTGCTTTTTAGGTATGAACATAAACTGTTTGGATTTATTTTGCATTTATGCTTATTATATTTTCTGAACAAACTGGCAAAAATATTGGACCAGGCAAAATGGTTACAATTTTAAACCTATATACAAATATGAAGCATTTACAATGAAAACGTTTTCATACATTTATGTGATTAACTAAGTTAAACTGTTTTCTATATAAGCACCTGTATTAAAAACTATTTCACCAAGTTTTTGTATTATATTAGGAGACATAAATACTGATTGCTAGAAAAATGTCCAATTTTACAGTTTTCAAACATGCACAATTATATTACTGGTATGTACGTAAAATGTCCTTCAAAATAGTCTGTTCTAAACGGAGTCAAAACTGTTTATAGCAGTCATGATAGGAAACAAGACGTCTGAGGTTTTAATGCCTTTACAAAAAGTTCTTACATAAAATGGTTATCATCAGATTACCTGATGTCTGAGATGGTGTTTTAGGATAGATATGAGAGAAACTTTTGGCATGCAGACATACAAAGATAGAACATAAAGTTTATCTACTTTATTGATTTAGTGGCCATTATTAAAAGTGACTGAGGATGATTTAATGTATAAATAAAGACACAAACCTCTGTGAGTAGCAAAAAGCTGCTGAAAGTAGTGTTTGTGCTCATCTCAGCCTGAGGTAGAGAGAGCTTACGGTGAAGCACTCCATTCTTCCTCACTTCCATGATACAGTCACTGGCACCTAACAATACACAATTTAGTCTGGATTTAAGCTGCTAGTACTCAAATGGGAACATATCATAAAAAATGAAACAGTCGTATCCTTTTGGTTATACATTGCTGTGCAAAAGCTTTGGGCTCTTGAGCAAACTGTTTAAAGCTACTTGTTTTAGCAGTAAGGGAATTTTGTCAGAAAATACACAAAAACAGAATAATAATAATAATAATAATAATAATAATAATAATAATTATTATTATTATTATTATTATTATTATTATTATTATTATTGATACATTTGAAAACATTGAAAATGATACATTTATCTGGAAATTATACACATACTCTAATATATTATTTGTATACATTCAAATAGTTGTTTATAAAGCCATATACTGCTCTGCTAAAAAGATTATAGCCTAAATATAATTTTCTCAGATGTCTAAGACTTTTGCACAGTAGAGGATAACAGGTAAAGTTAAGAGCATCTTTCAAATATTCTTTAGATGACTCGTACCCTTAGCATGAGCTGACTTACCACACCACAGCATTCCATTATGAAGCTGAACAAACTTCAGTCCTTCACACTCCAAATGAAACTGTTTCTTCACCTTCAGAGTGAGAACGTCCCAAACAATTACGAAGCCATCAGCGCTGCAGGAGTACACTTGAGTGTGGCTGAAAAAGAAACAAACAACCACATAAACAACATAAAGCTCAGATGCAATACTGCCACCTGCTGAAGACACACCAGACGTGTTTCTGCTTTACAATGTGGCTTCCTGAGAAGGTAAAATATACTGATGTACAACAAAAATCTAATTGTGATCCATAGCGTAACATTGATTTGAACTTGTCTCTCCAGTTTTGTGTATCGTTGTGAAACTTTTTCCCAACAGGCACTTTCCTTTAATTACCCGCTAAACACAGTGAGACAGAATGTGTGAAATGAACAGAATACATCCAAAGTCTGTAATGGTAGAATTAAAATATCACTTGTAACACTTAACTCTATCACTTTGTGTGTTATGTCAATGTATTCCTAGCAAGCTGCAGGCAAGAATATATAGACATTCAGCCAAATATATTAAGTATGATTAAACTGTTGTGATACCTATTTGTAAACCAATATTTAGTTTAACTACAACTATTACTCATGTTTCTGTGTGGTTTTTTGTATGTTGTATGATTACAGATTCTAGTTTATTGCATTTCAAGTCATGTTTCAGTGATTACTGTTTATCTGTAAACGTGTTACATGACTGGGTCAGTCAGTTCACTTTGTAGGTCGTGGAAGCTTTTGTGGTGAGTCATGTGACCCAATCAAGTTCCCCAGGGCCAAATAAACCAATAAGTTCAACCAAACAGAAACTGAACATAACTCAGTCAATCACCTAAACCGGCGGCTTTTTTCTTCCAGAGCAAAGTCCATGACCTCAGCCCGGTGTTCATTCAGCTGTTTATTACAGGACATGCTGCGGGTGTTGATGATGTATATCACTGAATCCTGGGAGCCAATCCATACCTGCTCCTGGTCCAAACCTAGCATGCAATTCTGGGCACAGAAATAAGACAAACATGCCAATGTGACCAGATTTTAAATCGCATTCGACTTTAAAGCAGGATCCCATCCTCAGATCTGAATGACTCTAAAAATAAAGCCAAAAAAACCTCATTAGCAAAGACAGCACTGAGCACTGCTGTCCACTGCACTATTTCAAATCTCCGCCAGGAGGCGCTGCAATATTTCACTAAAACTGCAGGGCAGCAAGGAAGAGATAAAATCTAAGCTGTTCCAAGAAGGCTTGACATGAAAGAAACTATTCAACAAACTAGTCAGAGCATGCCAGAACAACAAAAATCTATATGGCTCTATTCTAAGACCAATTAAGAATGAATAGGAGACACTGAGTTTTAAATACATGTTTGGAGTACTAAGGTTTTTTACAGTGTTAGGACAATTGGTCTTAAAATATTCAACATCTCTAGTTTCTTTAAAATTTACAGTTTTTATGTGTACTTGAATGATCTCTCCTTCTGAACATCTTACACATTGCTTATGATGTTGCAAAAGCAAGAGATAAAGGAATCATTAGCGTCAAGCAAACTAAAGTTTAAAACTGAACTTAGGATATTGTGAAGTTGTTCTAGTTTTCTTACCAGTTGTTTAGTTCCTACTTGGATGCAGTTCTGTTGTATGGACCAGCTAGCAGCATCAAACACCACAACTGTCCCATTGCTAAGAGCACACCAGAGCTTAGGAGTACCGTCCAGGTCATAATCTGAGGAAAGTAACTGGCCTAGGAGTGACAAAAAAGATTACTCTGAAAATGCTGCATTAAATTAAGTGCACTCCACCTGTTGTTTAGAAGTTGGCATCATACAAGGGGAATGAATAGTAGGATAAAGTGGGCATGCAAGATGTGGTTTTAGATCAAGAAAGTCAACAAAATTGCACCATTTTTTTTTGCTGTAAAACAATTGGTTTTAGCATGCATTTATTGAGAAAGTGTGTCACAAATGCTAACTGGCTTATTGAAATGCCCACTCTCCAATAAAATAATCTACATATAACAACAAATAAAATTATACTAGTAATGATAAATGAATTTAATTGTACAGTGCTGATGTAGATCGTAACTCAGTTTTGAATCTCCCTACTTGTGGCTTTCATGTTATTTGTTCTACCTTAAAGTTTGAATTCTAAAATGGCCTCTTTATAAATTTCTGATATCAATTAGAAAAGGGATTTTCTTGTTAAATGTGTAGTCACATGTTGTATGTCCAAAAACGTTGTTTGTTGAAAAATGCTTAGATGATCGATCATTAAAGATTGTGTCACTGTGACTGAAAGTATGACTGTCATTTTCATTCTATTACAATTTGATAAAAAATAGGTAGCCCAATGGGAAAAAAGACATTAGAATTTATATAGAAATGGCATACTGTATTTTACGGCCTATAAAACGCACTTTTCCTTACATAAAACAACGAATATACATTTTACCCGCATTTAAACTTCACCTAACTTTGTGTGGTGCTAGCTCGCTGTCTTTTTATGCTGTGTGTGCTGCAGGCTGGACTTGTGGTATGTAATGCGGGCTGTGGAGACGTCTCTGACCCTCATGACGTTAATGCTGGTCATGTGACGATAACGAAAGAAAATCTATAATGTATATTGACAAATAAGATCCAGACTGGTTTACAATATAAAAATTGTGCTAAAATGTTTCTTCATTTTCATTGACTGATACGAGATGAGACGTTATGTATCTAGAGTTAATAAAAGTTTTGGGACACCCCTTTTCTAGATTTTCCTCCTTGAAAATTGGGTGCGTCTTATATTCCAGAGCGTCTTATAGGCCGAAAAATACAGTATATAATTGCTATATTCCCACTTCTATGGCTTATATCACCCAAGCTCAGAAAATACACAATCCAAAAAAAACGTAACTTCTTATGTAGAGTAGGATGGTAAGATAATAATATTCCATATAAAAATACAGCAGTGCATTCAAACCTGGAGTGTACAACAGGACATCTACAGTCTGTGGCGTAGTCATGCACAAAGATGGGTTTATCCTGTGCTTAAGTGCCTCTACTGTGGTTCTGGGTACCATCACAGGCACTGAGGAAAAACAGACTTGTCTTAGACAAATTTTACATGGTGGAAAACAACAATTTTCAAATGCAAGTGGGGTGAAGAATGAAGATTTTAGTCCATTAGAATATGTGCTCCTCTTCCTAATGAATTAACCATCACACCAACAGTTTTAACTTTAGGCTTATATATTCATAACATTAGCTTACAATAACTGTTGATGTGAATTGTTACCAAAATTATCATAAAAAATGTGGAAATGTTGTTTTAGTGCACCTACACTCCTTCTTCATCTTGTCATAGTAGGCTAGTTTGGAGGCAGCTAACATGGCCTTTGGTAATTGTAGGCAACCGACAACAGCATCCATGAGGAGAACGTTAGTCAGGGCCTGCTGCATGTGCTGAGGGTCCTGAAAGAGACACATACACAGCAGTTCAAATCTATGGAACAAACACCAAATGCTGACATAAAAAACAACAGCACTGTCTAGAGTGATTAAGTGTCTTGTGTGATCTTTTCTACATATCAACGGTAGAAAGTCCCGCAGATGGAAATTTGTCAGGGCCATGAGGAAGCAGCAGGGTGTGTGTTACCCCTGGTGATGGTTTTACAGTGGAAAACAACTGGCTGGACACTGCAGTGACCCTCCCGTGGTAATGGAAACGTCCTTTATTTCACACACCCCTCATGCTAAATCAGAGCATACATGCACATCTCCAGTAAAAACACAGTATGGGTAACACTGCAGTTTTGTGTGTGTGTGTGTGTGTGTGTGTGTGTGTGTGTGTGTGTGTGTGTGTGGTGTGTGTGTGTGTGGTGTGTGGTGTGTGGTGTGTGTGTGTGTGTGTGTGTTTTAAGGAGAAATTTCTAGGTACATAGAGTGCCCCTAAACAATGACGCCACACACATTTCAACTAAATTTCTGGTTCTGTTTACCCAATTTCTCCACTAAATAGAATTTCAGCCCAAATTACTGTAAATAAAAAAAGAACAAATTAGACAGCATTCACATTACAATTTAGACCATATTCTTTCTGATTTACCAACATAATTAATGCATTAATGCAGCTGGTGGCCTAAAGGTTAGGGAGTTGCCCCTGCAATCACAAGGTTGTGGTTTGAATCCCACCACTGCTAGTGTCATTACTGTAGTACCCTTGAGCACGGTACCATCCCCACACACTGCTCCCTGGGCACTAAGTTCCTGGCACCCTAGGCACCCCTCATTAGTGGCAGACTCCTACTTCACTTGGTGAATGGGTTCAATGCAGAGAAAGAATTTCACATTGTTCACCCTGAGGGCTGTGCTGTTTTCACGCATGACTATAAGGGCCCACTTCATTTTCTTTACTTTAACAATGATAAAATAATCTCTTCCAAATATCTCACTTGCTCATATACAGTATGTGTGTATGTGCTTAAAAATAAATAAAAGACACACACACTAATTCTGAAATAATTAGTTTATGTGGTCCTAGTCCGAATAAGACCATACACCTAAAAGTCTGTATACAGCTGCTCTTCTAATGTTTCTTCTGAAATAAATCATATTAAAAAGGAGTTTGTTTCCCTTTGCAGCAGTAACAGACTCTTCTCTGCTGGGAAAGCTTTACACTAGTAGTTGGAACATTCCTGAAAGGATCTGATAGCATTCAGCAACAGGAGAGTTGGTGAGGTCAGGTGCTCATGTTGGGGCTTGATTGTTTGTTTGTTTGTGGATCTGTTTTTAAAAGATCAGCTTATTGCATTCACACACAAAGTGAGCTCTGGAACATAAGAAGGCAAGAAATCCACCTAATTTGTACCACAAATGTGAACCAAGTCTCTGCCTACCTTGTGGTCATCAGCCATTCTCCTGCCTGCCCACATCTCTTTAACCATCACACTCCACAGGTCACACTCGGATTTCAGATTGGCCTCAAAAACCTCCTTCCTCAGACTGCTCTTGATCTTCAGAGTGGGGATTTTCAGCAGCAGGAAAGGAGCTGCAGAGATCCTCACATCCTATTTAAAGAGAGGAAAACGAAATGGTCACACCTCTGTTGGGACTGGGGTTTAAATCAATTATCACTTTTAAGTTTATTGTTATGTCTACATTATGTTTGTTATGTTTTAAATTATTGTTATGTTTTACATTATGTTAAATCCATAAACAGAAGAAAAAACTAATTAAGTGTTTTTCTGTCGACCCCATTGATGTTTCTTAACCCTTAGCCCTTTGGGTTATAGCAAGTAAACAGAAAAAAAACAGGAATGGGCTTTTTTGCAGAGGACAGCCAAATAAGATTGCAGTAAAACACTTTAACAAATTCCTGTTAATCCCAAAATACTGAATAAAGCATCGTAAAATATCTAGTTTCTTACTCAATAAAAATATTAAATAGTTCTAAAAAAGCTAATATTATTAAATATAAGTTGTATTAATGATAGTATCAAAGCACAGCATGTACATATTCACCAATTAATTTAGAATCGACATCAGGTTAAAATAAACATGATATGAAAAAACTAACTTCAATGTCTCTGAACTTGGTGATTTCTACATATCCCGGCCTGCCCTCGGTCAACAGGAAAAGCCTCTTCTGCGTCATGGCGATCTTTCCCACGCCGTGATTAGTCTTGACAGAGCTGGACAGTTTGTACACACACTCATTATTGTCAAGATGCTCGATGACCTCAGAAGGCAGGCGAACATCTTGGGCCTCAGTCTCCGTCTCCTTCCAGAATGTGTAAAAGACTCTAAACATTTCTGGATCTACCACCTCCTGCTGACCTTGAAAATAATAAGATTAACCATTTCAGTGAGGTTTAGTGTAGTTATTGAGGAAAAGCTGCAATCAGATCGTTTAAAAATGTAAAACATTTACTAAGTATCGTTACCACCCTGCTGCTGAGACAGGCAGCAGGGATTCAAGGGTTCATCTTCAGAAACATGTTCAAACACGTAGAAGCATTCCATAACAGTCTCTGTTTTCAAAGCATGCCTTATGATTCATACATAGAGGATCTCCAAATCTCAAACTGACACCTGACCACAGTGAGGCTCTACAAATTCAAGAAGAAACATCAAGCTACCAATTATTCACCACATGGCAATGTAATCAAATCTATGAAAACCACAGAGAGTCACATTTCGAAGCCATGTATTTCTCTTTATTTATAACATTTACAGGGTAAAAATGTTCTTGCCGCTGCTTTAATCTCTTTAGACTCTAACGTTCTCTAGACTGCTCTCTAGACATTAATGAGATTAATTCATATGAAAGAATATTCCACATGTGCCCATGAAATTAAAGAATCAGGTGCAGCCCCATCCCCATACTCTGGACCTATGTAAATTAATAATTAGAGGTTTTCATCAATCATAATTTAACTTGTGCATTTCAAACTTTTTGATATTTGCTAGGACAAAGCAGAAAATTATCTCAGTTTTACCAAACAAAAATTAATATTAATATGATATTCACCATTTTATTAATATTACAAACATGAGCATGTGGAGTGAAAATGTATACAGTTGTACAGTTTTGAAAAAAGTGAAAATGAGCCAGTAGGTCTGAAAGAGTTGCTGAATAACCCATCCTGAGTAACACACATAGAGGAAACCTACCATCAGTGAGTGCCTCAAACAGTCTGTGAATGGTGGCCATATCTCTGACAATGCCTGACTCCTGAATGCACCTCACAAACTCCTGCAGGTTCATGGAGCTTTTAGGCAGCACAAACTTCTTCACATGGTCATCGGTCACCGGCTCGCTCTTCTCATCGCTCATCAGTTTCGAGAGGAGCCGTTTGAGCTCAGGACGTCTCTCCGCCTGGGCTCTCTCCTCCTTCTGCAGAGAATCCACCAGCGTCCTGACCAGCTCTCCTGGGAACAACTCAATGTCTGTTTTGTACAAGTTCTGAAAATCACCCAGTGCTTCCAAACGCTTGGAATTCAAGGTGTTGACGAGCCCACGGAGGTAGTAGTATCTGGCTAGCAGAGAAGAGTCACCAGTTGGGAGGCAGGCCATGGCTTTGCCTAGCTGGTGGGTGATCTCACTATAGTAGTGGTGGACATAGTTGTACATCAAAGGTGGGGGGAAGTCTGGCAGCTTAAAGATTTTAACCAGCTTGGCTGGAATATTCAGAGCTGTTGAGAAGAAGAATAGTTGACAAAATGTCATACATGTCTTTGTTTTGAAGAAATTCTCTCTTAAACTTGGCAGAAATTTACATTTCCGTGTTCCAAAGATCCAAATCACGGCTTTCAGTAATATGAAAGCAATATGGTGCAACACAAATGTGTAAAAAGATTGTAATATACTAGTCTTTTCATATAATTGCAAATAATTAGCTGTGAGATAATAAAATACATCTAAAATATATGTTCTGAAAGATGAACAGAGCTGTAGAGGATTCTAAAATGATTTTAAATGGATTTAAAAAATCTTTAAATTCATAATCACATTTTATTACCTCTCATTTTGTAGCTTATAGAAATTACCAAAACATTTAAAACTGCCTTTTCTTATTTACAGTAGTTTTAATTGTTCACAATATTTAAATCTGCACTGTTGTGTATGTAAACTAAGCAAAAGATTTCTTGTGAAAAATTATTTAAAATAGGTTATTCATTGACCAGTTCAAACGGAGATGTGCAACTTCTTAGGGCGGATTATAAGCTTGGTAGATTCAAGAAGGGTGCGTAACAATGAATGTAAGAATTAACCATGGCTTTGTAATACATATCCTTGAGTCTTGATTCAATTTTGTACAATCAAAACAATCATAGCATATTAAGAGTTTTTGCATTAAAATACGTCCCATGTGGTGGAAACTGAAGATCTCTTACTGATGTCAGAGGTAGCCTTGGATTTGGTGAGAGAGGTGTGTCTGGGAATAGTCAGGTGTTTCTCCTCCCCCAGGTTGGGTAGACTCCTGCCCAGTCTCTTACTCAGCCGGTTCTCTGGGCAACTGTATTTCCGAGCCATCTCCTGCATGGTGGGCCTCCGAGGGTTCTCAACCGCAGCTTTTATTCTGAAACATGTTTGTTTTACAAATGACTGGGGTTTTGGCAGCTGTTTTCATTTTTTTGGTACATTGACAGAAATGAAATAAAAAAAACACTAAGGACTTTATTTTAGACTTTATTTTCTGAATGCTTGGAGAGGAAGAGTCTGAAACACGTACTTTTGGGCCTCTGTTCGAGTGCTCAGCTCCATTCGGGTAAAAGCATCAGTCTTTCTGTTCATACGCTCTTTCAGGAAGGAATGAAATATGTGCGTTTCCAGAACCTGTTAAACAGAAGTCATGAGTAGAGAACACAGAGAACACATACCAGACACTGCATCAGAAACAAATGGCACCTTTTTATAAAATGGTTGGTCTTCATGTTGTCTGGTCTTCAAAAACTCCTCAGTGTTGAAGACCCTGTGCTCATAGTTGAGGTGATCACTGACATCCCTAAAAAAGGAGAAGATACTTTTAGTTACAGGGTACTTTATAGAAGCAATCCAACTAGCTTGTAATAAATACCAACTGATTCTAACAGACCTGAAAATATTCACAATAAACTCCAGAGTGACCTTCTGTATCTCCCAGTTGAGGTTCTGCTGCCAGTTTCTCTTCCGCATGCGCAGGTCATTAATATCCATACTGGCTCCCTGATTGACCGTCTCTACATCATAATGTAACTGAAGGCCATTGATTCTGCTCTCAAAGCACACATACACATACATCTTAGTCATGTTTTTCAAACATTCTTATTCAATTAATATCATGTTTTAAATTGAACAGTCTTTCTGTTTAAATGTAAGTAATAAAACATTATGTTAACTGTCTGTGTACAAAAAAGTCAGCGTTTTGATTTGATTTATGGTTTGCTTTTAAATGTTACATTTTTATATATTTTTATGAATTATATACAATTCATTTTTATATACTTCGCTGACTACAGCATTTTGTGTATATAACAATAGTTCTAAGCATTTTCAAAGATATTCTAAGAGTTTTATTTTGACATTACTATACTGTCAAAAATGACATACTGTACTTTATATTGTTCTTTGTGCCTCTTAATTTGTGTCTCTATTTTATAACTCCTCCAGATGAATCATAGAGCAGGGAGTCATAGAACAATGTGGGGTGCACCCTTCAACCCTCAACATAATTCTCCTTACCTTCTCTTAAAACTCTGAGAGGCTGCCTGTGGAGCTTCTGGTATGTCAACATGGTCTGAGGAGAAGGTCCCTTCATCAATATTTATCAAAATCAAGTCATCCGTTTCCTGATTCAGGGAAAAATGTTCATTATGACAGCACAAGATCCCTTAATTCTATATCCATATACACAGTAAGAGGATAAAATTATGCAATCTGAAGCTGAAGGAGATCTGGTTCCTCATACTGCCCATGCAGAGGCCATGAAAATATACATTTCCAGCTAATGGTCACACAAGTAACTGACTACAGTGTGAAACTAAGGATGGGCAATATGGCAAAAACGTTAAGTCATTCTATTTTAGAAAGCAGTAGTGGCACACTTTATTTGTGGTAATTGTCTTTAAATATCATTAACAATTTATTTGACATAATTTATAGTTATACCATGGCAACTTCCTTAAAATGGCTGATATGGCAGCCCATGAGGAAAGCGGTGGGTGCCATGAGAAAGTCCAGCATCTGGCGGGAGAGGACCGGCACCAGAGGGTGCTGCCAGCGAAGGGGGTGGATGTACAGCATGAAGCACTCGGCCATGAGAGTCAGCCTGGCCCAGTCAGAAGAGAAGAACACCAGCCGCTGCTCCATCAGAATGCTGGTAATTATCTAAGGGCACACAAAGATTCACAGACTCTCCAATTTACACAATGATTTTATTTGCGATTGTTTTAATATTTGGTAGAATGTTTTACTATTTACAAATGTCCCATTTTACACAGAGCAGAGAAATACATATTTGGAAATTTAGCTGAACTGACATTAATATTCATGTTACAAAATGAGTACATTTCGTAACTGCAGTAAAATGCAGGAAAAATGATATACTGCTACGAAAAAAGCTGTGACCCCCGCGGCCCCTCGTCTTTGTGCTGGTTGTTTATGTTTGGGTGCAGTGCTGAGCACAAGGACGAGGGGGCATGGCAGAAAAGGCCCGTACATCCCAAAAGCAAAACAAATGCAGAGGATATCTGCAGTTTCCACTTAAGTGCACGGTTTTAGTGAACAATTATTAGCTTGTTTCTCAGAAATAAATCTGTGATGGACTGAACTCTGCAACTGCTGTTTCATGTTTAAATTGTTTTTTATATACATTTATGTATATGTGTGTGTATATTTAGATATTTAAGCCAGCCCAACCTTTTTTACCATCATGTCTGTCTGTGTTGTGAGAGTGTTGTGGATGATATTTTGTTCCATTGTGTGCTATACAGTGGGGCAAAAAAGTATTTAGTCAGCCACCGATTGTGCAAGTTCTCCCACTTAAAATGATGGCAGAGGTC
>JBBKCR010194139.1:0-13392 GCA_037577295.1 Ladigesia roloffi | reverse complement strand
ATATCCCGTCACAGTATTTGCCTTTCTTTTGTTTTTTTGTTATTGTCATATTGACTGTTAATTTTACAGAACTTATAATAGTTTCTCATTGTTGGACACCTGTGTTCCTCCACTGCATCTGTGATGACATAATCAAACCAATATTCGACTTCAAGTTTATCTGAAAAAAATATAAATCATAAATCATTAATGCCATAATATATATATATAAAAATGTATATATATATATATATATACTATTGGCAGAATCATTTTATAGGGCCAATACTTTTTTCTTGAATATATTATTTTTCTTCTTTGAGATCCACTTATGTGTTGTGTGGTTTTATTCACAAAAAACATAAATAATTTTTACATACACGTTTTCTTTTCTTAATCTATTAAAGTTATACAGTTACATTTTTACTGTAGACTGAGTAGACCAATGTATGTAAATGCTGTGTTTGTGACCTGTCTTTTTCAGTTTAATTTATGTTTTTGGATTAGGTAGTGACTGTTATTTTGCAAAAATGTATTTATTAATTGTTTTAAAGCCTTCTTTTCCATGATATGAGTCCTTTAAAGACTAGCAACCCTGCAAGCCGTGATGGGATAATCCCAAGAGTATTCCCGATATGAATATTTAACGTGAACCATTATGCGTTATGAGCTTATGATAGATGATGTTGTTATTCACATTCTACATACAGTAGTTTGACGCCATATGAACATGAACCTTGTCGCGTAATTTGATATTTGCATACGTAACATACAACAAATAGATTATCTTCCACAAACATGTAGATCTGTGTGCACACAAGCCTCTCCATCTGAATGTGATGGAGAACAGAACAGCTAATGCATGTGCTGGCGCCCTAATTTGTCCCAATGTTGTGCCTCACAATCATGAATAAGGCAGTTGAACTCGGTTCTCTAATCTCATACATATTGAGTGCAAAGCTTCCTCTGCAGATGCATGTAATTGATGCAGGGATTACAGTTGTTGCAGCAACGGCAAAATGAGGCTGACAGAAAACATTCAAAAAAGGTCTGGACACAGATGCTGATGCTGCTTAGTGGGGACCCGCTTCCAGAAGATAAAAGAACAAAACTGGCTTGAGAGACTGTGTTTTTTCCTGTATGTAAGCGTAAGGCTCAGTGGGTTGAGTAAGTATTATATGACCTGTTGCTTTTGCAACAGGTGTGGAGGCGTAAATGACACAGGTTACACTACACGGCTACTTTTTTCCTTTCAGATTCAACCTTAAAGAGCTATCCGTTCAGTTACAGTCCCACTCACACCCAAACTATACTCATTAAGTCCCATGTCTCTGTTATTTTTATTCACTGGACGGACCTGGGATGCAAATTGTATGGCTTTAAGGAAATTGTTTTTTTTTTGTTGCATATTTTGTGATATTTTTCTGAAATATTTTGTTGTTCTAATGTGTTACTAACAGAAAAAAACATGAACATACTTGTTTATTTCTGCATTTTTTATATGCGTTGGGCCTTAATGAGTGATGATTCATGTGTCTACGTTGTGCTCTCTCTCTCTCTCTCTCTCTCTCTCTCTCTCTTTCTCTTTCTCATTTATTTTGGAATTGCTCTGGAGTTCAACAAACAGTTAACAAACAGTGTAAAAAAACAAGATAGAATGCTGATATGTACATTTAAATAGATGCACATAGTCTAGATTGTTTTCTTTATGGTCTAGTATGGTGGTCATCATTGCTCCTCTAGAAGATTTACATTTTCTGCCCCGTTGAGCTCCAACCTCTGTCGAATTTGCCTGTCCCCGCTTCTTAATTAACACTGCAGCCAATCAAGGAAGAAGCTCGTTAACCATAGCAGGTGATGCAGATTGTAAATTAAATCTTCAAATCAGACTTCTCAGAAAGATAGATTTTCACATGCAACACTGGGCTCAGGTTTGTTTCCTAATTAGGTTTTTTTCATGTACTTGACT
This sequence comes from Ladigesia roloffi, assembly GCA_037577295.1. Classification (NCBI taxonomy): domain Eukaryota; kingdom Metazoa; phylum Chordata; class Actinopteri; order Characiformes; family Alestidae; genus Ladigesia; species Ladigesia roloffi. The sequence continues at coordinate 11,444 of JBBKCR010194139.1, read as the reverse complement.
TTGCGCATTCTTTCTCTCTCTCCCTCTCTCTGTCTTTCTCTCATTCACAGAATAGTACTGGAGTTTGAGTGAATGTGCCCCGTAACGGAACCATGACCGATGAGAGGGATGTGTTGAGTTGGTAGATGGGCCACAGCAGATCTTTTCCCTTGATTTCTGAGTTTCCCCTTAGAAACAAACGAAGCATCTCCGAATGTCTGTGAAAATCCTTCTCTGTCAGTGCCAGTGATGTGGTTCAGATTCAGTTTTAAATAGTAGAGACTGATAGCTTTGATTAACTATGGAAATTAGGAGCCTCTGTGTAACCCCGTCAGGTACATGTGACCATTTACGTTTCCATCTTTCAGTTAGCATGCTAATACTCTGGGAGTGCAATCTAATAAAAATAAAAATAAAAAATAGACCCTTAAAATCTATGTAACATATGGTTGCTGTATTATAATGTGTCACTTGTTTACATTTGGAAAGCTTTCTCAGGTAAATGCTTGCAAAAGTAAATGGCTAATTTCTAAGACCAATTACTCACACAAGAATGTTCATATGAAGTCAGGACCACACATGGTTTACCTTTCAGTAGAAAACACGTTGACCAGTGGGATTGAATGAATGACGCACTTTCAGTCATTGAAACACACACACACACACACACAGGCCAAATTTGTATTCTTTATTAATTTTGTTCTCTGTTTATCTTTGAATTCATGCGTTTATGTTTTAGATGATGTGTTATATAATAAGTGTCTCACTGTGATGACGAAAACAAACTTCATGTTAATTAAACAGCTCTGACTGCTGTTACCTGTGACTCATGAATTTCTAATGAGAGTTCTGCATGTCTACATTTCAATTTCAGGCTGTCACTGCCGAATATATTAGTAATCATGAAATTATGTTGACAGCTAATGAAGTAATCAGTGTTTTTGGAGGAAAAAGGTCAGAAAAATGGATATAACGGGACAGCAAACCATCCTTAATATTTCGGTAGGCAAAAGAAAAAAATATTTAATTGTGGTGAAACTATGTTCCACTTTATGGTAAGACCACCCTTAAAAAGGTTTATGAATGGTTTATGAACGTTGATATTAGGTCACTTAAAATCATCCATAAGCAGTTATAACATGTAAGGGCAATAGTGAGAGTTGCTTGTTAGATGATAAGTCCACATACATCTATACTGTTATAGTGATGTTATATCATCTTCTCCATCAGTCTGTATTATATCTGTCAGCTTCATTACATATAACATTTCTCTGTTGCTGTTATGTGCTATAACTGCTTATTAACGAAATTAAGGTGTCTATAAAATAAGTCATGACTGATCATTTCATATTCAACAGTTGGTAAGGGCAGTAAAACTATCTCAAAAAAAGTTTCACTGTGTCCTTGACTGCATGTTCCTCCCCCTTCCAAGGACAACTGCCGACAGAGATTTTTGTTCCTGTTGCAGAGGACAGAATTAGGCAAAAACGACCTGTACTGACACGCAACTATAGCTAGTTGGCAATGGAGAACCATTTGCTCAGCAGTGATTAATTCTGTAAATGAAGGCCTTCTATTGTTAGAATCCCCGGCTCAACCAGAGGAGGATAAGTCCCCTTTTTGAGTCTTGGTTTCCCCTGAGGTGTCTTTGGATTCTGTAAAGACACTTTGTGACCATATTATTAAAAAGCACTAGAAAAATAAAATTTAACTGAATTAAAATGAAAATGCTGATACTAAACGAGCTAATTAGCCTCTGTTTTTTTCATTTAGGAAAAAAGCCAGTGGGAAAATGTTCGATATGCATTATCATCATTCAAATTGGCAATTATAATTAGGCTTTTTTAATGGAGTAATCAAGTTTAAACATTCATGACAGTTGAACACATTATTACTCAAATTAATAATTTTATGCTAGCGTTAACTGTTTTGGCAATCGCAAGCGATTTTGGCTGAAGTGAGCAAGAACCTCACTTTGAGCTCCTGCTTTGGACACCAGTGTTTTGCAGCAGTGCCAGCCAACTGGTCACAAAGGCACCGGGGAACGGATGTCCTTGCCTAAAGCATTCCAACACCGGAGTCAATATTGTTCTCCGCTCTCTGAGCTCCTGAGTAGTTACCTCTGGGTTTCCACGGCAACTAGGAGCAAAGGACAGTGAGATGAGATGGGCTTTAGTCAAGCTGGTCCCAAAGGATCGAGGAATGTCTTCATTCCACCCTGACAGGTCCTGCATTCAGCCTGACGCTCAGCTTTCAGTGTCGGAGATTCGCCTCACTCACTGCCTGCCTCTGGTTCAGGCTGCAAGAGGCCAAAGGTGGATGCTGTAGCTCTATGGAGTGAAGTTCTGCACATGAAGAACTCAGCCACCCAGTCTAATCACAAAGGCGGCATCTTTGTGGTTGCGGAATGTCCTCAAGCTAATATGTCAAAAAACACACTTCTTTACAGGACCTTGAGAAAAAAAGCCATAATTAATTTGTATAATGACACAGTTTTGTGGCTTCTGAGCAATTTGTTTTGTTTTTGTTTTGTTTTTTTGAGAGACTTCATGTCTCCAAGATCCAGCCCTAATCGGGTTAACCTTCGGGTCACATCAGAAAAAGGCATCATTATCTCAACAAGGAGAGGGGAAAGCTTTAAGCAGAGATAAACAGTGAGTTTAGTCACTGAACCAGCACTAAATGAGAGCATTACTGTCCTTTAAGTGATTAAACAAACACTTGGGATGAAGGGGCCCAATCTAGTCAAGACAGATAATGTGACTGAGGAAGACCGTGGTCGCAAAGCATGACTCTTTGACCCGAGGCTAATATTGTGGGTTTTTTCGAAGAATCTCTATATGAACTCTATGAGGCGTGCTCCTAGACTCCTAAGCCTGCACACCCATGAGCATGGGCTGATATTAACTCGTGTTTAATTAAAACTGTTGTTTTGATAATGAGAGAATACATTTTACAACTACAAACGGATCATGTTCAATTATTTTCACAAACCAAAAGCACTCTGAACTCCTAACGCACACTCAGAGCGAGCATCTAAACTCTTAAAAGTAAAGGTGCCACAAAGGGTACTCTGTGCAAAGCTACAGAGGAACCTTTTTTAGTTTTTAAAAAGAGAAATGAGTCTGTAGAACATTCATGTAAAAGTTCCATGCCAAATTAAGAGCTCTTCAAAAATAACTTCTGTGTTATTTGGAGGTTCTTCAAAGTTTAAAAAGGTTTTACACAATAACATCTCGTTTGTAAAAATGGTTTTACTTAGAACAGTGGTCCTCAAATTTGACCTCTTTTGTTTTTTTGGTCTATTTTTGCAATGTATTTAAAAATGGGATTTGGACCAAGGAGGTGGACCTCATGGGGATCCCAGAAGACCACACCAACAACCCCTTTTGGCTGCTCTTTTATATATATAGTATATATAGTATATATATATAGTATAGTAAGACATAACACGTCAAATTAGTCATTCGACCTTTGGTTAAAGGGAAAAACTTTAAGGAACTGTTTGCTGTTCTGTAAAAAAAACCTAATAGGCTCCAAGGTAACTAGGGATCCAGCTGTGGTGAAAAAAAAAATTCTGCGCAGACAGCTTCAGTCAAAGATATTTACTGAGAGACGTGGCTCGTCACAAGATCAAAACTGACTGGGCTGTGGTCAGTCTCAGTAATTTGGTTCATTGATCCTCCTACTGATTATTCCGAGGGAAAATATAGATCAAAAACTGGTTGTGCAGTAAGTCAGGGTTTCTTAGCCAGAATCATGCCACTGCCTATGTTCCAGAAATCAGTCAGAGCAGGAGGTTGCAGTACTTGCCTGATGTCTCACCAATAGGAGGTGCTCTTTCTATTTATACACAGACACTGTCACATCACTGCGGACTTGAGCGGGGCAGGATGAGGGTCCCGTACAGCCAAATTCAAGCCTTAACCATTGTAAGAACCCCCCTGCAGAACGGAATTAAGATGAAAGAGAGCTTCTACTAAATGTATAGAGAGGAGGATGAAACTCTGGCAGCCACCAGGACACACTGACATCGCCATATCTTTCCCACTCACACCCACCCCCTTCCCCTCTGCTAAAATACCATGACTCATGGTTCTTTTTACAGCTTGTTACCAAGCCCAGAGTGCAGGAATCACATTAGAGGAACAGTTCCTCTGCGCTACACCAGGGGAAGGGAATCGCAGGATGGAACAGATGATTTACAGATCATTGATTAGACACATTAAGCACCATGTCATAAATGTGTACCCCAACTATATTAAGAAAGCGAGCTGTTTGGGAGAGGCATGGGCCATTGCAGGTATTCGAGAGATTATCAGGCTGTTGAACGGGAATCAGGAATGAAGGTGAAAATGACTTTTACATAAAATTCTGCCCAAGACATCATCCAAAGTGACGTCTTTGGCCAACACACCAAAAATATGTCAAACTGACGTATTTTCAGTTTGATTCATTCTGATTCTAGTGTAAGGCACGCAAATGTAATTAGCAGCTAACAGGGCTAACAATGATTGGAAATTTGTTTTCATTATTAATTTTATACAGTAATCTCCTTTCCTTATACCCTCACACATTCTACATGCACCAACAGCTAATTAACAAATAAGTAATTACACCAGAAATGTCATTTCATGTCATTAGACTTTCAGGAACATTTCCTACCTCTTTCAAACGCTCTCTGAATATGGGTGCAGATTGTTCTGTCTCTGAAAGAACATGGAAATAAATGGAGTAAATTTGGATGGGCATAATGGTGGGACTTTCTGACAGTGTTTGGTCAGATGCACTCAGTTATTGCATCACTATGCGAGGTTGCTAGACCCAAAATAACAGAAATTGTGGAATTTATTTATCACATACATACAATATCTGCATTGCAGAGTAGAAAAGGCCAGGATTCATAAGGCCTCGTTATACCTAGTGTATATCTGTCGCTAAAACTGACATGAACTTTTATAATGGCTCACCCAAAAAGCATCAGTTGTCATAATGCTTTTTGTCTATTTATTTCAGATGCCTGAAATTAGACTTTTGGAGCGTTTGTGTCAGTTGGATTTTTTGCATCATGTAGCCTCATGAATACTTGTCTTCAGTGAAGTGTTACCAATTGAGTAAAAGCAATGTTGGAACCAAGATAAGCCCAAGGCTATTCATTTGCATTTATGTGTAATGTGTCAAAACCATTAGTGTTAGAGCAAAAGAGGTGGTCTATATTCTGCAGGCCATAACTAGTGCACTGTCATATCTTACCTCACACCGTCCCAGAGATGTGGGTAATCAATACACACACTTAAACTTTCCCCTGGGTAGGTGTGTGACCGCATTTTCCCCCCAAGTGTACTGGACTGACAGATGTCTCCCAATGGGCTGACTGTATACTGTAGGCGATCTCTCAATTGTTTGTGTACATATAGCTGAGCACGCCGCTGTTTTTTTAGATCTGGGTTTTTCTGGGTGACTCATGGTCTGACCTTTTCAAGCTGATGTGGGACTCCGAAACTAGGTTGTCAGCATGGGATGAACTTTGTGTTCATACAAAATGACACAAGCTACCATATCCGAACGCTTATCTAGATAATTGTCAGAAATATGTCTTTGCATGGATATATGTCAAGCTGTAGGGTCACGTGCATTGGGCCTAGACAATACCAGGTGTAACCTGTATAATATTCTCTTAACTTTCGTCTACACATTCATTACCTACAGCATTCAAAACCAGGCCTATATATCTATATGTCCTATACCCATCCCTCCAGTCTTTCTTTTTTTAACCAGGCTGATGAATTATTGACAGTGTGTTATTTTTCCATATTTCAACTGTGCCTTTCTCTTTCATTCCCCGCCACTGTGTTTTCTGAAAGTGCATGGTTTTTAAATAGGAACAAAGCGGCAGCAGGAACTCTGCCTTAGTGATTTATTCCCTTATAACAGAGAAATTGTGCAAAAGCCAGAAATGTCTCTATACCTGCCTATCAACAAATGAGTGAGATAAAAGATCAAGAAGGCTTCTGTGATGTTTTCTCTTAAATGTCGTTCCTCCAGCAGCAGGTTCTGGCGCTGCACGTGTGGAGCTCCTGTGCATCTCCCTCTGTTCCTCCGCTGATGGAGTCTTAAAGATCTAAGCAACATCAGTGGTAATGTATAAAGGAGGTACCTCCACTTTTTTATGCAGACTTATTCCCCTCCTAGCTAAACCCCACTCCCCCCCAAGTGAGGATCCAGCTAGAGGGAAATTTATTCTGACAGAAATAAGGCATATTGTGAACTCACTCTGGTGCATCTCGGGCTGTCACAGTTAACTTCAAAACATGCCACTGCCCCCCCCCCCATCTCTCTTTCCCCTTCTATCTCTTTCCCTCTCTCTCTCTCATCAGCTTAAAAAGCTGGATCTTGACTTTTTCCTTTCAAGACATGGACAGCCTCTTCGGTACAGGACTGCGCTACACTCTCAAAGGTCCTTAAAAAGTCAGTTAGTGTGATGCTGCAGATGAGCCATCGTTATTTCTCGGAGGAAGCTTTCAGTGGATGATTCTTTAATCGATTGGTTATGTTTTCCTTACAGAATTACTGAAATTGTGTGTGATAATCAATCATCAACTACATGTATTGGAGATGGAGATATCTACTTTAAAGGACCATTGAAATATACTTTCAGGAATGTGGGAATGAAGTTCTTGAACGGCATCACTCCAACGCACATTATTCCAGGAAGTTTATTCATTAGAGTTTATCAATAGCAGGATTTTGTCTGTGGACTTTGGTCATTGTACCACAAAAGAGGAAGGTGACTCTGAATATGTGCCTGTAAATAATGCAAATGAATGCAGATATGTAAAAATGCGAAATGTATACGACTCCCTGTGAACGCATGCATGTTTTATTTTATGGGGTATACACTACAGCTCTGGTCTTCTCATTTCGCGGTAAATAGAACATGGTAATGCCTTGCTGGGTTTTTGATAGAATCTCAATATATTTTGCACCTTCAATGTAGTAAGCATGTCGTGTAAATGAAATGGTGTTAATCCCCTGAAACATCCATTGTAATTGCAGGTTGTGGGACAACAAAACAAGACAAACAGGGGATGAATACTTTCGCAAGCCCTGTGTACACACGCACACACACACACACACCCACAAACACATACACAAACACATACACAAACACGTACATATATATATATATATATATTTACCATGTGCTATTTTCAGCTCAGTCTAGAGTGAGAACATTATGAACAACACTGACTACATCAGTTGAAAACTAATTGACCATTACACTGGAAATAGATCCAAATATAAGACATAACATTTAACATCTGTTAGAATAATTACTAACGAAAGAAATATCTGAATACTTTGAATTGCTCAGCACACTTGGTTGGAATCAAACTTGTCAAATAATCCTAAATAAATACCCTGAATACCCTAACAACAAATGAATAAATAATTGTAATGATGACAAAAACAAGCATAAAAAATCAGCAAAGTGTTCAGCAAATAAGTAACAATATTCCATATGCTACAGAAAAAACACAATCAAAATGTTATAAAGGCATACTTTTTTTTTTCACATACGTGTTTGCAAAGTAGACATCAGCAACATCCTCTAAAGAGTTTCTGTAGACCCCCCTGCTTACCTAAAAGGTCATAGCCCACTTACCGAAAAGGTTACAGTCAAACAGGTGTGCGGTAACCCTAGTTGTGTTTCACTAGACTAATTGATGCACATGGTGGGGTCTGACTCATTACTTGACAGACTGTCAGGACATGTTCAGAATTAATTGAGCTAATTAAAATCAAAGAGGTAATTAATTGAAAAATTTGGAATGTATTATCTACACATTCAGCATCCACTTATAAAAAACACCCCCTACTTTAAAAATACAGCCATTAGGGATTCAGGTCAGAGGATGGATAAAACAAAGTAATGCACCAGGTTGCTGACTAGGTTGTTGTAGGTGATGGAAATGTAGTCGAATGGTACTATGCTGTTACATGTCTATGAGTGGGCAACCACCAAAACAAACCCACCCAAAATTAGATCTGTGGTTATAAACTGACCACTGATGAAGGGCAAGGGTAGGGCGAACAGAAACCTCAACAGATGATGTAGTCTCTAACTGGTCTACAGGTTACAGGCTTTCAGAAACACTTCATTTTGAGAGTCCACTGTACTTATTTTGTTGATAATTGCTTTGTCTTTGACTAACATTCAGTTATTAATCTATATAATTGGTAAAACACACCTTAAGTTGGGGATTTAAACCTAAAACAAACCTCAATCTGCATTAATGCTGTGGAAAATCCACTGAGTTTTACCAGATGGTCTGTTAATACATGAAGTATCCCCAAATGATATATGCAGGGTTTCTAATAAAGTTGTTAGGGAGTGAAGTTTTCACAAATGGCAGCAACATTAATGTCTTTGTGGGTCTGGATGTTCTCTGAAATAGGGTTTAAAGAATACTTAGTTGATGTTGAGATGCCTTGATGTTGCAATCAAAAAGAGCTCATGAGGAGAGCAACGGCTTCGACACTCAATCACGTCTCTCCACGAACCCACCAGATGACACTCACAGCGAAAACACATTACCCATGCCATGTTTTGTTGTTTATTGTTTTTAGGGCTGCTTTTGCCTGGGGGTCATTTGACAAAACCATATTACCCTCTCTTAAAAGTTTTCAAACCCTCTCCTTTGTTCTTCAGCTTCTCAGTCTCTTTCTTTCATGCCTTCCTTCAGTTTAACTTGTGTCAAACGGTGCTCTCCCATCCCTTTGTAAACCTGCTCGTCAAATCTATGCGCTGCCATCGTGTCGGAGGTAAGCTTACAGCAAGTAATGGCACGCATTTAAACAACACACAAGAAGAAAAGACAGGGGAGGAGATGAAATAAGAAGAATATTTGAAGTGTCTGCCAAACTTCGGAGGAGTGAAGGGGTGGGGTGAGGTGGGGGATGGGGGGCTGTGGGGGGGTTCTCGACGACATCATCAGTCGGAGTTGCTTTTCCTTTTTTTTTTTCCTTCTGAAGTTCGTAAAAATGATTATTTATTTCTTTAACTGAGAGCATACTGGAGCAATAAAAACATCTGCAAGGCTTAGTCACACGGCGTGCACTGGAGTTATTCTGAGACCTGAACCTCTAGCGCTTGTTTTTTCTGGAACTGCCCATGTCTCTCAGGCCGCTCTGAGTGTTAGTGACCTGTGCTTCTAGCGGTATGTGTATGAATGCGTGTGTGTGTGTGTGTGTGTGTGCATGTGTGTGTGTGTGTGTAAGGGGTTAGGACCAGACAGCCACGTCTGTCTCATTGCTGGCCCTGTCACCCATCCAGCCGCCCATTCTTTCCCCTGCGGGCTTCGAGAGCTCCGGCCGCATTTCATTGGAGCTTTCGCCTGGAGCTAGGGTGGCCTGTTCACTCCTGGCAGCACGAAACGCCTGCTAGTGTCACAGCTGATGCTAGGAAGAATGACTGATCCTATCCAGTGAGAGCGCGGAGCCCGCCGGGCATGCACTGAGAGAAGAAAAATACGACTCGATTAAAATAACCTGATAGTCCATGCTGTCAACCTGACCCTGGGGTGAGAACGGAAGAGAGCGAGTGGGGTGAAGAGAGGTCAACGTTGCTAACACTTATTTTTTCTCTCCCATACACGTTGATTGGAACGCACTTTCAATACTTTCTTTCCAACATGCTGAAGCAGTTCCTCCTGTCCCCATAGCAACCTTGGTCTTACAATGCGTAGCTCCCAGCGCTGTGGAGTAGGCTATGTGACCTCCTGGTAATTGTGGATATGTTTGGAATGTATTGTACATGCCGATGCTATCTATTGCTTTTTACAGGCATGTGGGTGCGCTGGAAATATATCCTTTGATACTTTTACACTACGGTGACAAAGACTGGAGCTCATCTGTTGATGCACACTTTGTGTTAGTCATCTTCTAGAACGCTAAGTTTATATCCCCCAATCCACTTTATATTATACAGTGCTGTGCAAAGTTGTTAGGATCCTGTGCAAACTGTTCAAAGCCTTTATCTGAGGAGCAAGTGACATCTGCCAGCAAATACACAAACTACCATTAGAATTAACACCAAAAAAGCTGGTAAAATGCTTCTTTTGTTTGTAAAACACTTCACATTTTATGAGCTGATTAGAAGAACACAGGTCAGTTCCAGATTTCACATCCAGGCTTTTCTTGGATTTGTGAAAATCAACAGTTCCGGATTTTATCTGATGAAATGTTGATTGAGCTGAACCAGGTGTTTGAGGTATTTGATGAGAACTACAATGTAATACCATTGAGGAAATGTCTGGGATCAATAAAGCAAAATAACAGACATACATCAAATGAGTATTTACTGCATTAATATAATTTGTTATTAAATACATACACTGCTCATCCAAACAGGTATTAAATGTGGATGGACCGATCAGAGAATTTCCCCGTATGTTGTCATAGGGGGAAAGGTTACCTCACCATTCTCATGCTTTGCCCACCCAGAGAATTTCAGCCCCATCCCCTAAAAAAATAGCTCAACCAACTGTTAATGCAATTGCGTGAGACCATGTTTTCCTCTAGAGTCATCATGGCTTGCAAACAAGCGAAGCATGGCAGTTGCTTGGTGCTTAAAATTACGAATGAGCACAAATGTATTTTTTCTTATTGTGGGACAGGTTTGGAGTCGCTGTAATTCTGTACCAAGGGTGAATTTCCGAAAGAGACTTCAGATACAGCATCAGGGACCTATATAAAAGCATATAATAGCAGCATGCCATGGGACATTTAAAGAATTCAAATTAAATGGAAAGTGGAAGATAAGCATAGAGTGGTGAAGTGGAATCAAAGTTCTCTTCTGCATAATCTAGAAGAGGATGTGTCCTGGCTTTACTTCCTTTTGTTATTTAGCACATATCCCTGTCGAGCACAGGATACTCACATACACACATACACACACACATACACACACACACACAAACACACATCCGCACATACACGCATACAAACACACACACACACACACACACACACACACAAACACACACACACAAACACACATTAGCACATACACACAAACACACATACAATCTAAGTTCACAGCCACTGACAGACACCCACATGCACAAACTCATCACAATTTCCTCATCTTTCTTTCAGTTTCGCTTTGTCTATACTCAAGTTTTTACTCCTCCCTCTTCCCTCACTGTTGAGTACAACATTTCTTTTTTTCCTGACATCTGAAGTGACGACAGAATGCTAGTCAGAACACGTCTGTATGAATAACATGAGGACAAAACAGCATTGCATTGTTATCTTGAAAGGAACTTTGTCTGTGAAGGGTACATCAGCACTCAAATGAAAGGGATTCCAGTATTCTAGTCCTGTCATCCCTTAAAATAATTTAATAAAATACTGATACATTTTCTGGAAAAAAACATTATACACACACACACACACACACA
>JBBKCR010194131.1:0-13392 GCA_037577295.1 Ladigesia roloffi | reverse complement strand
ACGATTCCATTTTTTGATTCGATAATCGAGATTGAGCTTGAATTTCGATCAATTTCGATTTAAAATCGAAAACGTGATACCCTTACTGTCAAGCAATGTTAGAAGCATCCCGCATAAAGCCATGCTGGCCAATCAGAAGCCTGAAAAGGTTTTTGCCTGTCCCTGTATACTAACACTAGCAAAGTTAGCAATGAAGCCTATGGCTGTTTCGAATAGTTAAACAAAAATTCCTTTGCTGTCTGTTTCTCGACTCTAACGGATTTGTTTAATCAATATTTTGTGAGTCTGTGGGCTGCAGATCAGATGAATTCAGGGCAAGCAGATCGGAAAGGAAATGTAAATCAACCACTGGGTCGCAGAATCAGGGGAACGTTGGCTGTAGCCGTGACTTTCATTAGAGCATTCTGACGGCGCTGTCCCTAAACATACTGTAACTGTATATTTGTGTAAATATGTATAAAGACCTGATATCAGTTCTTTGTAAATATTCTGGTGCTAGCAAGTCCACTTAACACATGAATAAGGTAATCATGTGCTGGTATTTTATAATAGAGGTTAAATGAGAGGCAAACTAAGTGTTGCCAAAAATATACTCTTCTACAACAATTATATGATTTTATCTTTGCTGTTGCATCTAATTTGATAAAGAACATGATAAAACATAGTTTTATTTATTGTGACTTTATTCAATTTCTTTGTTCTTTCTTTCCTTTTCTTTTCCCTTTTCTTTCTCTTTTTTCTTTTATTCTCTCGTTCTTGGCTCTCTCTGTTTTTCACAACCCCTGTCTGATTTGTCCTAATATCAATTTAAGTGAACAAATAAATAAATAAAAAGCTCAGAGAACAAGAGGGGCCTATTCAGTCAAGCCCAACTTGGCAAAGCAAAGGTGTCTGGCTCATCACAGCACTAGCTTCACATTCTGCTTGTTAAGATGGCAGACACGATCTGCTCCAGCTAAAGCAGCACAATTTCCCACAGAAACTCCAAAATATTTGAAGAGTGGAAGCTGTTACAGCTGCAAAGAGGGAACAAACTCCATATTAATGTTTATTTATTTGATTGTAATGTCATCACAGATGGTGTAATGGTCAGGCATCCCAATACTTTTGTCCATATAGTGCGCCTAAAATATGTGTTGTATAAGGTATTATTATGAACAGAATTACATGATTGATATAACATACTGACTGTTAATGGAGAACAGATATATGAAATGTCTGTAAAGTTGGCACGGACTTCAGCATTCTATTAATACACACAGTCTGCTTTCACTCAGACAAATGGATGTTTTTCAAAATAAATTTTCATTGTCATTCCTACGTCTAACAAAATGACCCCTTTACCGGTTGCTCTCAGATGCCTGATTCTGATCACAGGTAGCTGCTTCCATAGGAGGTTGTAAATGTGAGATACTAGTGTCACACGCACCACGTCATGTGACGTCATTAGGCATTAGAATTAACTCGCGTGTAAGGGTATATAAACAGGAAATATGTGATTACCTGCACACATACATTGGAGATTCCTGCCCAGTTCATTCTTCTCATCGACACTCAGCACAGAGGCAGCAGGACACCAAGCTGAAGTCGCGACTCTGCAGCAGGCTCACAACCCTCACCCTGCTGGGCCTGCCTCCCAACCGGCAGTCCACCCCCTTCAACTTTTACCTTACCAAAGATGCCGCTACTGGGCATATGGAATGGGACAAGTGAGAAGAGCAAGCTTTTTCTCACTAATCTCTCCCTTCTTTTTGAGTTTCAGCCTACGTGCTACCCCTCAGAACGCAGCCGGATCACACTTCTCACTAGGCCTGTCACGATAAACAATAAATCAATTAATTGCACAATAATTAAAATGAGGTCGATCATTTTCTGTCCGCAATAATTTTCATTTGTTTGCTTTCCAACGGACTTTACTGTGGTACATCGGTCTCTACCGCCCCCTCTCGTTTCCTTAGGGTAATGAGGCATGAACTCTCTGTGGGTTAGCCTAATAGCTAGCTAGCTGCATGGTGAGAAAATGCTTACTAGGTACACATTTAAGCTGTGGATACCGCTTACACCACTGCGTATGGACGTCTCACTTATAGGACGGGAACTTTTTTTTTCCAGAGCTCGGCACTTCTTTGGCAACTTGCAAGAACTTGCAAGTCTCATTTTTCCTCGTTTATTCTCAGAAGAGTGAAGGTTGTTGGAAATCAAACAAATGAAAATGATTGCGGCTGGAAAAATATCGACCTCATTTTAATTATCGTGCAATTAATTGATTTATTGTTTATCATGACAGGCCTAACCTCAACAACATCCCGATATACTCCAAGTCTGCTAAAGAACACACCCAGCACGTCAGAGCAGTTCTACAGAGGTTGCTGGCCCACCAGTTGTGCTGTAAGTTCTCCACCACTTTCCTAATGTTATCTCCCCACAGGGTGTGGCCAAGGATCCTCAGAAGCTGGAGGCTGTGCTCTCTTGGCCCCATACCCAAGACGCTTATACAGCTGCAATGTTTTCTAGGGTTCGCTAACTTCTACCGGCGATTTATCCGGGGCTTCAATTTGAGTGCGGCACCTCTCACTGCTCTGCTCTCACCAAACCCACCTTCGGACCCTTCACACTCAACTCATCTGCCATCAAAGCCTTCCACACCCTGTGCAACCAATTCACCTTGTTACCTATCCTTCTCCATCCTGATCCAAGCAAGCCATTCATTGTCGAGCTGGACGCCTCCAAAGTGGTCATAGGAGCCGTTTTCGCAGCAAGGTCCAGACCAGAAACTGCACCCCTGCAGTTTCTTCTCTAGAAAATTAAACCCCACTCAACAACGTTATGGCTAGCGGACCATGAGCTGTTAGCCATTAAGTGGGCTCTAGAAGAGTGGTGTCACTGGCTCCAGGGCGGCGGTGACCCATTCACGGTCTGGACGGACCACCAAAACCTCATCACCATTCGTCAGGCCAAACAACTCAATCCCAGACAGGCGCGGTGTGAATAATGGTCAGATGGAGCGGACATCACGAATAATTGTCAGACAGTTCGAATATCAAGAACCGGAGGTTGATGTAACATAAGCCCAACAGATGGTTTCAGGCAGTGAAGAATGTTTTGGTCCAAGTGATCCTAGCTAACACATGTTATTTTGACCAATAATTGAGATTTCAGATCTTCTTGGACATTAATTTATGAGCCAAGTTCCCAGCGTTTAAAGTTACAGAATAGTTTAAGATTTTGAATGGAAAGAGATCACCGCCATGTAAACATTCAAAATGTTTGTATTTCTTTACATGTATTTCTGAAACAGTACATTTAAATAGGCAATAGTATTCTGAATGAAAACCTCAGTTAGTTAGTTAGTTAGTTAGTTAGTTAGTTAAAAATCACCTTCGACTTGGATGTTGGATGCCCTGGGGGTAAGCAAATAAACATCAAATTTTCATTTATGGGTGAACTATCGCTTTAAGGTGGAACAAACATTTTGAATAAGGAGCTATCTTCAGTGTCATTGCCGGCTTTACTAACTGGGGTTTGGGAGGATTCCCTCCATCCCGAAGATCAATTGCTCTTGTGCCTTCACCTCACGCACAAGCAAATTAGTTTCTTCCATCGAAAATCTTTCCTGACGTCCAGGTAATTCTGCTGCATTATACACACCATGCCATGGAACATGCGTAAATGTTAAAAAGATAACATCGGCAGAATAAGGAGATCTGCAATATCATCACTAAGCTTGGTGTCATCCATATCCCTATATAAAACCATGTTTAATAAAAATATTAATCTGTGAAACCAGTATGACTGAGCATTCATACTATAAGCCTCCTACCAATCTTGACTTGAAGAAATGCTTCACTCGCACTCAAATGGTAATGCACTAACATGGATAACACTGAATGAAGGACAATGGTCATCAGTTACAAAGCCTGACAGGTCAGCATGGATTGTGTTCTACTGCCTTATCAACATCTAGATATGTTCACAGTCTGAAACTGCTCTCCTTACCCAGATCTCGTTACGCTCATGTTGAAAATGAGGGGTGTTGCAGAGTAAAATCTAATTAGGTCTGAGTTTCCCAACGGTATCACGGTGTTAAGATCCTTTTACAAATTAGAAAGAGTGTTAAAAATGATACTTGCACAACTCCTCCATCACGCAGTGATCTTCGCACTGTGATGCTATTCAGAAACTTGACCCTGAGTATCAAAGCCAGTCTGAAATCCCAGCTGCCAGTCCAAATACACCCATCAGATTCTGGAACTAATCCAAATATCTCAAATGCATCCTAAAAAGGTCTCAAGCAGGAAAAAGAAATCCCACACTGCACAACAGAGGAAATGGTAATGCACAGTACCATGTAAGAGAGCTGATGCCGTAATTGAAAAGTTCAAATCAGATTTCATTGCTTATCATCAATCTTTGCACTGAAGTAGTATTCAAATAAAAATGCCCCTTTTCAAGCAAAACTTTGCTTATCTGTATACAAGACCTCTACAACATAAGACGATATGAAGCACAGTTGAAATTCATCCCTGGAAATACAATAATCCTGAAGAAACACAGGTACTGTGGACATGACAGAAGGATCTGAGATGAGAATGGGCCCAAACCTAAACCCATCCTGTCCAACCTAACTGATCTAGACAACTGGGAATAGGTGTTAAGAACTGGTACTAAATTGATCCCAGTTCCTGACTAGTTATTACACACACTATATGATAAATGTATTGGGACACCTGTTTTTCAGGCTTGGGGCTAGGCCTGAAGGGTTCATCATACCAAAAAATTTTCTACCAACATGCATTGTGAGCAGTTTGGGGAAGAATCTTTTTATTCCACAATTCCCAGTAATCACCTTAAAGCACCTCCTTATAGTCATGTGCGAACATACCACAGCCCAGCACACAATGAGAACTTCTTTCTTTGCATTTAACCCATTCAACAAATGAAGCAGAGTGTTGCCACCAATAAGAGCTACCTGGAAAGCAGTGTGTGGAGACGTTACCTTGGTCAAGATAACACTAATGTGTTGGGATTCAAACCCACACCCTAATCACCAGGCCACCAGCTGCCCATAATGTAAGGTCCATTATGACATGGTTGGATGAGTTCAAAGTGGAAGAAATTGACTGACTCACACAGAGCCCTGACCTTAAGCCCACCCAAAATCTTTGAGATAAACTGGAGCAGAAAGTGGAGCCAGGCCTTCATACATGCTCTACAGAATGAATGGACACAAATTCCTTAAGAAACACTCCATAATCTTGTGAAAAGCTGAAGTTGCAAAGGAGTTACCAACTCCATATTAAAGTCTATGTTTATGATGCAAAGTGTGTCCAAATAATTTTGTCCACATAGTGTAGTTGTATTTTTTTTATTGTTGATTCTAGATTGGATCACTGGGACAGAGGCGCTACCAGATAGTTGTTGGGTGGACATTTATAGCAACTGGTCCTCATTACATGTACAGGAAATTCAGGAAACAATTTAGCTTGTTATTTATAAACAAGGGAATACAGTAATTTATTGGACATTAAGGTGAAACTGGCAGGCTAATATTTGCTCCATAGCATTCAGTTTGTGCTTATTTTTTACAAAATAAAATCAATTTCAGCCTATATTGCCAGTCACTGACATTGATATAGCAGTGCATTAGCAGAGCTTGGTTTTGCTGGAGTAGCAGCATCTAGTCACATTAGGCACAGATCACAGAAATGTCCTGTAATTCGATGTATCACCGAATATGGTGCACAATAAGCTTTCATAATTATTAGTTCTAAATTAAACAGAATTTTATTTTCTGCAAACCCAAACCAAATCAAGTGGACGTAGCCACAGGGCGGTCAGAGGGGACCCAGGTATCCACCCTGGCCCCCTCTGATTTGGAAATGCTTTTTTTCAAGTCCAATTCCAATTTTTTCAAGTCCAATTACAAGTCCAATTTTTTCAACACCACTACGATACCAGGCTTTTTCTGCAGCACACTAAATCTTACAAACAAAAATGTCATTGTTTAAGTTATTTTGTTACAATAATGTTCTGTAATTGGGTTTATTGTAAATTTTTTTTATCTATTATGTTTTGTTCTTCTGTTGCACTGAGCATTCTAATGACAAAAAATTCCCTCAGGATAAATAAAGTTCTTATCTTAGATTGTGTAAATTTGTGTGAGATTGTGTGAGCCTTACTAGTTCTGAGTTAGGTAAGCAGTGATGAAAAAACTTCCAATATTGTGAAAAAACTACAAGCTTTACCCATATAGCCAGGGCACAATCAGCCTGTACTCTCGATGGTGTGCTGGAATTTGTTATATTAATCATGCAAACAAATGCAAGGCAAGAAATATGTTGTGAGCGACATGGAACAGCAACAAATGTTAAATTGCTGTGATACAGCAAATCTTCTTATATGGAAGTTCATTCGGTTTGTGTTGATGCTCGAGATGTCAGATGTCACGCTGAGGTTTGTTTGATGTTCCTACATATTGTGACTTTAAAAACTTTTGTACGCAGTATTCAAGCATCCTGTGATGGCTGGCCTCTTTTATGTGTGCTGTATCTTCATTGATTTTTTATTGTTTTTTTTCAGTGTGTACCAGTACTGTTTGGGCCGGCATACTTTATGAATGTCTGACGTTGTTATCTCTCCGCTTTAATGCCGTCGGTCAGGACAAGTTGCCTTTTTGCCCCTGCAACCTCGACTCCTCTACCACCGCCATTTATTTTACCCCCAAAAGCTTGGCTCTTACAGCGGTGCTTTCCTGGGTTCTTGCAGATGTCGTAAGCGAAGAGGGAAAAGGGCAGGTGTCCAGGTGAAGCTCCATCTCCTCTGGAGGCACGGTATGGCCGACGGGTGCTGGCAAAAGTTCCTGGTGAATTGTCAGATTTCCTCCGCTGTTGTAGTCAGCAGATCTCCGCAGACGTGTTAACTCAAGGGAGTTTTCCCGGACTCCACAGTATTCTCTCATTTGATGGCCTTGAAACGTGGAAGTTATGAGCGGCGTGGATCAAACCCAAGACACCTACGTTCCCTGACCAGGACCACCACTGTGAGTAACACTTGTTCTACCTTGCTGAACATGGTGCTATTAAATTCCCGCTCTGTGACAAATAAATCGTTCCTGCTGAATGATTTTATACTGTCCAATAAACTGGATTTCTTGTTTTTAACTGAAACTTGGGAATGTGACTCCGATCATACAGCGCTTATAGAGCTATGCTCGGCTGGATATTCATTTGTTAGCCAGCCTCGAATGTCGGGTAGGAGAGGTGGCATTGCTGCTGTGTTTTCCAACCAATTTTCATGCCGCTCTTCAAATACGTCTCATTTCTCCTCATTTGAGCTGCTGCTAATTAAAGCCAGAGAAAAGGATCCTTTTTATTGTGCTGTTGTGTACCGTCCACCCAGTCCCAACAGCACATTTTTAAAGGATTTCAGTGAATTTTTATCCACCACCCTGAAGTTGTCCAATCTGATCATTGTTGGGGATTTTAATATTCATATTGATGACGTCTCTGACTCCTTTGCCAGGAGCTTCATGAAACTTATGGATTCTTTTAATTTCATGTATCTGGTCCCACTCACTCTAAAGGCCACACCTTGGAACTTGTTTTAGTCTAGGTTTGAATATTGATTTTACTTGTTCAAAAGATGTCTTTATTTCTGATCATCACTGTATTATGTTCAATTTAGCTTTGTTTGTAGGTTTCTTGGTTGCCCGACGTGTGATTAATTCTTCAACTCATCTACTGCAGTTAAATTTTTAGAGGCTTTTACAATAGTCTTACCTACTTTTGGTGATATTGGTCTAGTTGGTGGTCGCCTGGAATAATTTACCACTCACAAGTGGTAAAAAATAGACTTGATGCATTCTGACCTACTCAGAATAAACTGTTTAAATTTAATTTTAAAAAATCAGTGAAACCCCGCATCCTGCCTCTAAAGTATCTGAGCACATTTGTCTAATTCTCCACTGTAAGGTGATCTCCTCTTAGCATGTGTTTGAAACTATAGGGTTCCTCACACCTTCCTGCTCCTCTGCATTCTCTCCACTGCCAGCTTCACTCCATACAAATCCAATTTGGCAAATCTATCTTGACATTGAATTTGCACTCATTCTGATGTGCCATCAGGCTGGGTTGCCTGGGTTGCCTCTCCTCTAATGAAAATGTCTACAGCGAAGAGCTCATTACTGGATCTGCTACTCAGGATTCTCTTTCTTAACCATTCCCCCTCCATCAGAATCTAATCCTCATACACACCCCTGGCGCATTCCCTCATGTTCCTGCGTTTGCTCCGACAACCTTCCCAACAGTGCCTCCATGAAATTGAGAAAAGAGAGAGAAATGTTTGGCTATCATTTTCTGTCAGACTCCTGCTTTTACTGTGATAGTTAGTGAGACATTTTACAACACGTGCCCATACGTTTAGCGCTGCCACCTTCCATTCACAATGGAGAGCCTTGAGATGGCAACAATAGCAGCATCCAACAACACTATAACTACAGCAATTGGTCAGCCTTGACAACAGAAAATGGCTAGAGATTGCTAGTCTAAAAGACCAGACCCCTGCAGTCATGCTTTCTTATTGTTTGGCAATATAAGAATGTCTTTACTGAATACAGAGAATTTCAAGTCTGATTTATTAGTATGGTGCCTTCTACAACACTCATCGTCCCAAAGCTGCTTTAATCCATAATTGAGCACATGGCTCCCCGGTGATCACTGTGCAGGGAGACCAGGTGGACAGGACATGGCCTACAGAGCATGTCTGGCTCCTGATTGATATCCTATTGATTTCCAGTCAAAATGACCTTCTTTTCTAATTACTTTTTTCTAAGCAATGTTTTAACCCCTGTTTTCTTGTTTGGTACAGTATTTTTTTTACTTTTTTTGGGGGGGGGGATGGGGGCATTTTTGTATATAATTTTGGGCAACGTTTAACATTTTAAATCACAATGAATCACAATGTTACATGCCAAATTCAAAACTGAACTCCAAATTAGTGTATTGAACATTTAATTTTAAAGTACTGCTATATGAACAAAAGTCCAATAATGTTTGGTTTGCAAAAAAATAAGGAAAAGTGTCCCTTTAACACAGTTACACCATTGCAGATCAAATATTTCTTTGAACCTCAAATGAAAAATGACTGTAATCAAATCAAATGTAAAACCAAACTGTTGGCCACTGCAGGGCATTCTCGTTTTATCTAGTTTGTCATCAGAAAACATGTTACCTTCACAGTCCGGAATCACGATCATAACAATAAAATAGGCCCCCTCAGAGCAACATCAAGAGAACATTTATGTGTTTTCTTTTTTTTCTGAACAGGCACCAGCAGAAACATTTTTCCTATTATCCAGGGCAGAATAAAGTCTGTGTTCAGTACAAAGTGCAAAATAAGCGACAAGCTTTCAAAATAATAGTAACCAAAAAACTGTATTAACACACATTAAAATAAATAATACATATAGACATATAGACATACACAGACACTACAACCAGGTTAACTACTACCACCTACTTTCCCGATGGGCAAAGTGTTGAAATAAACATTTGTTTTGCTTCGTGATCACTCTGTCCTTGCATGGCCACGCAGCTGCGCTCCAATATAGAACCGGGAGACGCGCGAGCGTCTTTTCCAGAAGGCCTTCAGAGTCAGAATCAGCAAAAAATCTCTTTATTAGACATTTTGGCATTTTTTTCCAAATCTCACTGAACTGAACTGCGCTCTCTGGCTGCTTACACAGCATTGATCTGGGACTCACTTCTCCTGCTGTTTACTCGAAATTTTGAACGGGATGATGATGTAAAGGGTTAATTGCATTAAAAAAAAATATATATATTTTATTTTTTAAATTTATTTATTTATTAACGTCACTGAGTTAGATATGATGCAATAGTTGAATCAGGTCCTTTACTGATTACTGAATTACTTTCTCTGATTAAATTTAGGACTCATTTGCCTTTTGTTCTTTGCTTGACAATATTGAAGCTAACGGTGCATGTCAACAAAAACACGTTTTTGTTTGGACAGATATTTTTAAACCAGATTTGATGACGCCAGATTTTCACTGTACTCCAGAAGCGTATAATGTTTGTAGTGTTAAAATGAATGCATTTGAATTAATTTCAGCATTTAACACATATCTGTTAGATCTGTAACAATACACTGAATCTATGATTTGGTTCATTTCGTGATTTTTGACTCATGATTCAGTTCGTATCACGATTCATTTGCAGTGGAGGAGAGGAAAAGTTCTGAGGCACCATTTTGTTTGGAGACACCTTATATTTACCACAAAATTATAAACCAATATTCGCCTAAACACCGCTTCTTTTCCATTCATACTGAGAGTCTAGCAGTCGAGCTGGAGGAGTCGACTCGTCTCTCTGTTCACTGCTCCGTTCAAACAAAAGAAACGCTCCGCCCAGCTTGGCCTGTCACAATAAACAATAAATCAATTAACTGCACGATAATTAAAATGAGGTCGATTTTTCGGCCTCAATCATTTTCATTTGCATACATGTTTGGAATTCCTCCTGATTTTCCTATATCATAAACTCTAACAACGGACTTCAGTGTGGTGCATTGGTCTCTACCGCCCCCTCTTGTTCCTTAGGGTAATGACGCATGAACTCTCCTGGTATTAGGCTCTCCTAGCCTACATGCTAACTCTGGTTTCGCGAGAGAAAACGCTAACGTTAGTTGAGAATGGGAGATGGAATTGGTTTCAAAACTTTGGAATTAAACAGAATGTACATGGTGAACTACTGTGCTAGCCGGTATGTCGCATTTGTGCTAAAACAGTAGCAATAGCAGGGGTGAACAAACTGAAAGTGAGCCCCGTGGGACACGTGCTTTTAAATCCGGCCCGACAATGACCGGTATCTGGTCTCAGCCCGTTAAATCGTGGTATCTTTGAAAGGGTGCATTTGCATTATTATGTGATTATCATTACATCAGTTGAAAATGGACACGACGACAATATTATCATTTATTGCAATAATTTCTGGGACAATTTATTGTCCAGCAAAATTTGTTACTGTTACAGGCCGACGCCCAGCTGCCCGGAGCCACAAAAAAAAATACTGCAATTAGACAAAGCAGACATCAAACAGACCCGGATTTGAAAAGAAAAATAAGAACACAGTTACTAACTGATCCCAGTTCTGTTTAAAACAACAATCTGCAGTTCTGATGAGAACTGGCCAAATGTTTCACGAATTCATGCACGTTGAGGGATAATGCCCAAACACACACACACACACACACACTGCAGACACTGCTCAGGCCGGGGGGCGCGCAGACGGACCACTGGAGACCGGAACCCGTGACATCACCGAAACCACTGAAGCGCGGCTCCAGCCAAATTCAGATTCAGGTTTTATTTGTCACATACTGTGTCATTCACGGTACAACATGCAGGGAAGTACTTACTGCAAAAAACCTGTAATGAAAAACAGCATCAGGAACCGCCAGTGCTCAAAACAAAATAAAAACAATTACACAGAGACTCCAGCGCAGTTTTATCACAACCCAGCCAGCTTATAGACACTTTTATGCCCAGTGTAATAACTTACATGTACTCACAGTGAATCGGTTTTAGCAAACAAAGGGTTCATCCGTGCTTGTTGGGGGGCTCTTTGAAACCCTTATAACCTTAGCTATAAGTTAAAGAAAATACATTGATTTAAAAACCCTCGTATTGCGGTGAAAAACGTATGTTTCTGGGTGGGAACTGAATACGGGAAAGAGTTGGAAGGGGCGTGTCTGTGTATCAATACACCCTCCTCACACCGCGACACCGGTTTGTAAATGTGAGTACCGCGATTTCGGTTTTGTATCGTATATCATTACAGCCCTAATATCTATGCATAGATAATGACAGAAATTAACATAAAAATATCAGATATCAACATCAGTCTATAATTCTTAAAGAGGCACTGAACAATGTGGTACACCAAAAGTAGGTTTAAAAACAGACACATTTATTAAGGAAATCTTTTTTGCACAAGAGTATGTAGGTTATCTAATATCAAGCCAAATAAGCCTCTGATTGAACAAACAACTTGATCTATTAAAAAAATGTAAGAAAAAGAAGCCCATGAGGCTATATTTGTGCAAAAGGCTTGACTGGTAAGATATAGTATTTAGTTATTACAGAAACCATATGTGGAAACTGGTTTTTCACACATTTCCTCAAGTTGTTTTTCCCCTTCCAGACCACCATCCTCTTCTTTCTCCTGACTGAGATTAATGTTGAAGTAGAAGTGGAAGGTATAAACGATATGAATTTGGCCAACGGTAGAGATTTTGACTATACTGCCATACCGCGATAGGGCGTGTTGATGTTATCAAGCTGCGCCTGTTTTGGTTGAAAGCAGGGAGCTTAACCATGGGGGGAGGAGGAGGTGCTTTCAAAATTATATTCTCTCTCTTCTGGATAAAGGTGTCTAAATCTGGCATTTTTTCAGCGTTTGTTGCGCCAGGTGAGCGCAGAGTGTTTTTCTGCTCATTGGCGCGTATCCCAGTGTCCAACGGGCGCTCAGCCGCCATGTGTTCGTGAAGTGTCACATTTCTTAGCTGCGTATGGCAGGTAAGAAGATTTTTTAAAACAATGTCGACTGTAAGCTTTAACAAATAAAAACAATTGTTTTCAATAAGAACTACAATTTTAGTGTAGAAATACAAATCAAGATGGCCAACTTGTAAACTATCTAGAGAGAATAATATACTGCCCCCACAGGCAACTACACAAAACTACACATCGAGCCGAGGCTGGAGTTAAACTGTCAGACAAGCCCAGTGTAGCGCCGCACTGAAGTCAATTGAGCGCAGATACAAAATGCAACAGAAATGCCTGTGGCTTTCAGAGGGTGTTTATTTATCTAAGATTTATCTAATAGCGAGGAGAGGGAATAAAAGTAATTTGTTTTATCATCACAAAACGAAGCATGATTTGGAAAAAACTGCGACCTCTGCAAGTGCCCAGTCAGTCGAGATGAAATAAAAATTTGGCCCTACACACCAGCAGACTGATATTTTACAAGCATTTTCTAAAGCACTGCCTATTGGAGGAGGACTGATATTACATATGCCATTACTGTGTACCTGTGTGAGGATATGATGCCATTTCTTACAGTAGAGTAAAGTCTCTTTCATAACATGACTCACATTTCAAGACTCGATCCACATTACAAGGTACCAAGCGCAAACACTTCAGCCCAAACTGTATAACAAATTTACACATCTTTAAAATTACTTTCAAAGTTTTGTAATTTTTAAAAATAAGTTTGGCACAATACATTTTCTTAAAATTGCATTCTATCATTTCTGTTTATTCTGCTGCAATGTATCTAGTATGTGAGTGTGTTCAGAAACAATCATTTTGATACA
>JBBKCR010194103.1:0-13397 GCA_037577295.1 Ladigesia roloffi | reverse complement strand
CAACCATACGATATCACCTCTTCGTCGGAGTCCTCATCTGGGTTGTACCCGGGTCCTCCCCTCGCTAACCTGGATCCGGTCCACTCTCTCCGGTTCCGTCGGGATGGTCTCTTACCTCTCTTCCCGGACTTCACGGGTGCTAGGTTCCGGCAGTCCGGGGGGCTCGAGCGTTCTCCCAAACCAGCACCCAACCATATAGGGGTTCATCTGCCTGGGAGTCGCCGTACCAACTAAACCTGGGGTCTTCCGGAACCCCTTGGTCGACGTTCCAATCGAGCTCGGCTTGATCGTCCTCTGAGCACGATAACCAGTTGATCAGGAAGGGTTTGGAGTAAGTCTCATACTGGGCCCAGGATCTCTCACCGTACGGTCGCCTATCCCGTCTGGTTTCTTGGGTCGTGAGCGTCAAACAATGGGACCTGGTGCCCTGAAGACGGCCCCTCTTTTGACGGGAACATTCTGTCCTATAATCCACGCGGCAAAAAGGATGCGGAGGCCTGCAGGTTGACATAAGGTGAAAAGGATCTTTATTGACTATTTACACATATAACACAAGGTGGGGACTACAAACAGGCTAAGGAAAAGTATGTTCCCGTAACGAGAAGTGAAGGAGGGAGTGTCTAAATAGTGTAGGGGAAGTTACGGGGACCAATCAGAGGGGCAACACAATTCAGGGCAAGTGAAGACATAATGACAAACAGGTGAAGGCTATATACAGGTGATGATGAGTCCTTGACAGAGTTCCAGTCTAAGGCTCTGGTGACCCCTGGTGGTCGCCTACAGGTATGTGACACTCTGTTCCTTTTCAGACAGCTTGTCTCCGAGAAACGGCATCCTTAAAAAGGAGTATCGGCTAAAGGGTGTGTTAAATGTGCAATACTTTGTGATAAAAAACTTTGAGATGCATCCAGCTTTGTAAAGAACTTGGCTCCTGCCATCACGCTTATGATTTCTTTTCTTGTCAGAATTGTATAATGTTCTCTTTGAATGTTGGAATTTAAGTCCTTTGGATCCATACACACACGTAGCTCACCATTTGCTTTTTTCACACACACACACACCATTGAATTGACCCACTCAGTAGGCTCTTCCACTTTTTCGATGACATCGATGTCATTCTCTCCAACTCTTGTCTCAGTTTCCCCGCGCTGTTGCCTCACAGCAAGAAGGTCCTTGGTTCGACTCCCGCTTCGGGCGCAGGGTCTTTCTGTGTGGAGTTTGCATGTTCTCCCCATGAACGCAATCAGGCATGTTTTTGGTGGTGGGAGGAAACCGGAGCCCCCCCACCACCACCAAAAACATGCACGATTGGAAATAGGTTAATTGAGCACACTAAAATTGCCCCTAGGTGTGACTGTGAGTTTGAATGTGTATGAAGGTGTGGCCCTGCGATGTGCTGGCAACTGTCCAGTGCGTACCGCGCCTACGCCCTTATTCACAGGGATAGTCTCCAGTGCCCCACACCCACCCCCACTCCCCCTGACCCCGAGTGCGGGACTATGTGTGTGAGTTTATGGCCCTGCGATGTGCTTGCCATTGTCCAGGGTGTACCCCGCCTTCGCCCGTAGTAAGTGCGGGATAAAGGGGTATAAAATGGTTGGATGGATCTGTACCTTTAGTTTGCATGTTCCTTTAGTTGGGATGTGCTTTATAGGCTTTGACTCACTCTGTTTTCGGGCTTATTCGTGGGTTAATTTTCATTGCTCTGACATCAGGCTCTGAGATCAGTTTGACTTTTGCTCCTGTGACTAGCTTGAGTGACACGATAACTCCATTAATTTCCAGAGCTGTCATCCACTTGTCCTGTGGAACAGTACTTACATCGGTCTGTTTTGTAATTCCATGACAGGAATCAGCCTGCTCCACCATGCCAATAAAAAATGTGTCGCTGAGATCTGTCTCCTCCACTGCATGGACACGCTCCATTTGACTCTGTTTGGCTTTGGAAAAGCACTGTTTGGCTAAATGATTCTGTTCTTTACATTTAGCACAGACTTTGCTGTAAGCTGGACACTGCTTTGGGGGGTGTCTTCTACCACATCTCTTGCAATTAAACAGTTCTTTCTCCTTTTGATGCTTAATTTTACCCATTCCACATCTCCGAATCTTCTCTGTCACTGCAGCTACAGCTGAACTATCAATTCCACTTGTCTTTGCAGTTTCACATAATGTTTTGGCATGCATAAGTGCTATTTCACTGGCATGACATAAATGCACAGCATCATTCAAGGTAAGCTCAGTCTCTCTCAAGAGTCAGTAATGCCAAGCATCATAGGGTCCTGTAACTGTCTGAAATTGCCTGTCTTTGCTTTAAATTCCAAATCCAATAACTGTCAAAAGACTTTCACTGTTGCTGCAGATGAGAACGAAAAACATATCTTTCAAAAGTCTCATTCTTTGTCAGTGAACAGTGCAAATCAAAATTCTCAATAACCACATCGTATTTGCCTTTATCTTCAGCCCGTTCAAACACGAGCCTTTTGAACACCTCTATAGATTGAGGTTCTGCGACGGTAAGAAGCAGTTTGATCGTAAGTGCGTCCGAGGCTTCATCAAGGCGCACTGCTTGCAAGTAGAGGGTTAATCTCTGTTTAAACATTCTCCATTCGCAATCTATATTCCCTGTCCAGTTCACAGCGTCAGGCAGTTTAACACTTTCCATGATGCTGGGCATCTGTGATCATCACCACATCTGGTACCAGGTAATGATTAAGAAAATGTTTTTTTAGCAGAACAGAGTTTTTAATATTTGTCAGAGCCTAACTCCAGCAGCAGTACTGGTAACTCAAATACATTCTATCACCACAATGCTAATATTAAAAATCCTGTGATATATATAATAATTTATTCCAGGTGTTTTGAGCCTAACGTGTATTGATCTGTGTACACATTTTTTTATCTCGGTATGAAGTAATCACATATCGATGTCAGCCTGCATGTGTCATGAAATTATAATAGCAACTATGTTGCAAAAGTCACTTAAAAAGATAAAATTTACAATAGGTCTATGGGCCATAGAAAATATGTTTGTGAAGTTATTTGCACAAAATTACTCTCACGAAAAGTGATATCACTATCTTAATTCTTGACTGTTTTAGTCCCTTTCAAAATGCTGTTTCAAAGCTGTGTTCCTTTGATGCAAATAAGCTGTTTCTGGCCATGCCCCACAAATCCCATGCTTAAGTTGCGTTAAACTTCTGGATTTTACATTACAATCCATGTCCTTAACACCTGCAAAAGTGTTTCTTTACCCACTGAAAAGAGAAGGGTCTAGCTACAGTCCTCCTCTGTTGCTAAATCTCCTCTGTCAGTACTTCTCTGCTGATGTAAAGGACATGATGTAACGGAAGGGGTGGGTTTAAACAGGGACGAAGAACCATACTCTGTTCTTTGACAAGAGATTTCAAGAGATTAATTAAAGAGAGTGAAAAATCATGCTTTTTTTGGACTGTTTCTGCAAAGTTGGTGCCCCCTTTTTAAACCTGTCTGTGCACTATGTCCTTTTTTCTTTATATCTTGTTTTGTTTATTTTTTTACACAGTTTATTACATTTGTAATTGGATACAAAATAAACATATATAAAAAAACATGACTTTGTTCAGTCTGATCAGTCACAATACTATCATTAATAAAAAGTGTCTACACTGAATCTAGTACCATACAAAACCACATCTTACAGACAGATGTGAAATTAAGCTCCATGGAGGTTACTGTGAATAAATTTCAAAATTACTAATACTTTTTATGTCTGTTCAAAACTGTTCACCCCCCATTTTGGTGGTCGCCCCATCCAGTAAACAAAAAAAAACCCATTGAAACCATGATTGGGCATTTTCACGTCAATTTCTCTGCTCTAATCAATAGCAGAGCTTTTAACATTTCGAATTACACGACTGCAAGTCTAGGGGCCATCTCTAGTCTTTGTTATTTAATGAGTGACCACCCCTACCCCCCACCACTCCAAGATGATGGTCAAGCTTTGAAAGCTTTTACAAACCTGATTCCTAAAAAGTTGGGACAGTGTACAAATTGTTAATTTAAAAAAAAAATACAATGATGTGAAAGTTTCACATTTCAATATTTTAATCAGATTGCAACATAGATGACATATCAAATGTTTAAACTGAGAAAATGTCTAATTTTAAAGGGAAAATAACTTAATTTTAAATTTCATGGCTAAGGAGGCAAGTTGTTCAAGTTTACATATAGGAATGTTGTCCCATTCTTTTCTAATACAGGCTTCTATTTGTTCAACTGTCTAAGGCCTTCTTTGTTGCATCTTCCTCTTTATGATTCACCAAATGTTTTCTATGGGTGAAAGATCTGGACTGCAGGCTGGCCATTTCAGTACCCAGATCATACGCAACCATGTTGCTGTAACTGACGCAGTATGTGGTCTGGCATTATCATGCTGGAAAATGCAAGGTCCTCCCTGAAAGAGACAATGTCTGGATGGGAGCATATGTTGTTCTAGAACTTGGATATACCTTTCACAATGATGGTGCCTTTCCAGCTGTGTAAGCTGCCCATGTCACACGCTGCCCATGCCACTTAGGCAACCCCATACCATCAGAGATCTAGGCTTTTGAACTGAGCGCTGATAACAAGTCAGGATGTCCTTGTTTTCTTTAGTACGGATGACGTGCTGTTCCAGCTTCCCGAAAAGAACTTCAAATTTTGATTCGTCTGACCACAGAACAGTTTTCCACTTTGCCACAGTCCATTTTAAATGAGCCTTGGCCCAGAGAAAACGCCTCGCTTCTGGTTTCTTTTTTGACCTATAGAGTTTTAGCCGGCAACGGCGAATGGCATGGTGGATTGTGTTTTCTGGAAGTATTCCTGAGCTCATGTTGTGATTTCCATCCAGTATGGTTTTCCGGCCTTGACCCTTACGCACAGAGATTGTTACAGTTTCTCGGAATCTTTGGATGATATTATGCACTGTAGATGATGATAACCTCAAACTCAATTTTTGCAATTTTTCACTGAGAAATTCCTTTCTGATATTGCGCCAATATTTCTCGCTGCAGCACTGCGGGAGTAGGTGATCCTCTGCCCATCTTGACTTCTGAGAGACATTGCCACTCTGAGAGGCTCTTTTATACCCAGTCATGTTGCCAGTTGACCTGTAGGTAGGGAATGGAAGTCGCTTTGGATGTAGGCATCTACTAAATGCCGAAAATGTAAATGTGGATAATTGGCCAGCAGATTTGAATTCAGGAGAAAGAAGCGCTCCGATGAGCCAGATGAGCCTGGGAGAGATGCGCATGTTTTCTTTGAAAGTTAGAATGCTTGGTTTTATTTACTGTTTGCTGTAAGAGTTTCACTGCTTGCTGGTTGATATAATATTGCATTTGAGTTGATTTGGAGATGTTTGAGGGAGATTTGAGTAAATATTGTCGAGTTTTGTGGCTTATTATAAGCGGCTCGTGTATTTAGAGCACTCAGGAATTCTGGATTCAAGCTGGCAGCTCGGGTGGCACTATTTGAAATAAAACATTATAAGCCCATTTTTCATTCTTTTGAGCTGAAATTTTGAACATAAGTGGAGCAGACCTGTGGCTATGAATTTCCAGTGACTGCATATCACGTTTTTGGAAAGTGTCACGGATCGCTCCGCACGAGTTTGGGAAGGAAAAGGGGCAGACACCATAGGATGGGGACAAACAAAACAATGAGACTCCGTTTCAATGTTCGCATGTACACACATACATTGGACCTGTGCTCCTCAAACGAATAACAAAACAAAAGGCGTCAGCTTCTCACGTCGAGCCAGGGTGAGAACCAAGGAGGCTGGGTCTCCATAATAAAGGTGAGGAACACAGGTCTGCGAACAGAAAGGTGATATGGGTTAACATACAGGTTAGGGTAAGAGCTCTCTAGGGTTTTAACAGAAACACGAGAAGATAAACAAACAAGCTGGAACTAGGCCACCAAGATCTCCTCATGGTGAGGTGGCGAGGGACGATACCAGTGTCGGGCCGATCTTTTTCGACATGTCTCTGAACTCCATCTGTTTCTCAGAGAGGAAAGGACAGACACAACGACAGGTTCACGGAAACCAGGATCTCACTGTGAGCTGATAACGTAAGGGAACAAAGTGATAAACATAAAAATATTATGTGAACCTTTCTCAATCCTGAGCTGAGACATGTAGAAGGCAGCCAGGCTGCGCCGCAAGGCTGAGAAAGATTAGGTTTGATCCACAATTTGTATTTTATGTCAGAGAAAAAGTAGATCTCTCTCTTGCATTTTCCTCTCTTGCATTTCCCTTTTCTTCACTCTTCGTGCTCTCGCACCCTCCTCCGGCATCTCCCATTCCGGCATTCCTCTCTTCAATATTCACGCGCTCTGTGCGTCACCTCCAGCTCGGCAAATCCTCAACCCAGCTTTAACGACATCATCCCAGCTTGACTACAATGCTCCAGTCCCAAGACCAACCCACAAGTAAAAAGGCTTTTTTAAAATTTTGGCGCTGGACCCAGAGCAGGACCCCGGCTGGCTGGACCCGGAGCAGGATCCCGGCTGGGTGGACCCATAGCAGGACCCTGGCTTGCTGGTCCCAGAGTAGCAGCTGAGAGGCTGATCGTGTCCCTAGAAAGTGTGGAGATGTCGGCTGGGCCCACAGAGAGAACTGGAACAATAGTATCAGGCACCAGTGCTGGAGAGTGAAGAACTGGAACCCCCAATGGGCCTTGGACTGGACTGACTGAGACAGGAGCTGGCAGTGGAATGACTGAGACGGGAGCTGGCAGTGGAGTGACTGAGACGGGGGCTGGCAGTGGACTGACTGAGACAGGAGATGGCAATGGACTGACTGAGACAGGAGCTGGCAGTGGACTGATGGAGACAGGGGCTGAAAGTGGACCGGCAGAGACAGGGGCTGACAGTGGACCGGCGGAGACAGGGGCTGACAGTGGACCGGCGGAAACAGGGGCTGACAGTGGACCGACGGAGACAGGGGCTGACAGTGGACCGACGGAGACAGGGGCAGACAGTGGACTGACTGGGACAGGGGCTGGCAGTGGACTTACTGAGACAGGGGCTGGCAGTGGACTGACTGAGACAGGGGCTGGCAGTGGACTGACTGAGACAGGGGCTGGCAGAGGACTGACTGAGACAGGGGCTGACAGTGAATGATCAGGGAGAAAGGAAACCGCATGAAAGGATTCAGAGAAAGAAGAATTTGAGGGAGATGAGACATTACAAGAGGAATTAGAATGAGATGGATCAGGGAGAGATGAGGTAGAAGGAAACAAAGTTGAAGAAGATGAAGTGAAACTGAAAGAAAACGGAGCTGAACTGACAGAAGGCGGAGCCGGGTTGGACAGACTCTGACCAGGCGTGGTTGAAGATTGGACTGGGTGAGAAATAGCATATGTTGGTTTAAGAGCTCGTTGTACTGGTCTAAGAGAGGATTTAGGGTGTGTAGGAAGGATGTGAGGCGGTTCGGAGTAAAGCAGAGCTGAGAAAGACAGCTGTGAACAAGGTTGTGTGAGGAGGGGTGGAGTCGAAAAAGATGTCACGGAGAGAGGCAAAGAAGAGGAAGAGGGATTGGAAAGAGGTTGTGTAAGACTGTTTGGGACAGGACTGAAATAAAGTGGAGTGCTCTGGACTGAATGGACCGGACCTGATTTGGATTGGATGTTTGCCATGGAATGGTGTGTACAGCTTGCACGGTTCAGCTGTCATGGAGGCCGCCATCTTAGCGTGTTGATCCCGAGTTGTGACAACGAGACTTGTGCAATGACCCACACGGAGGCTGAGCTGAACTGTGCCCTTCAACATCTTGGGTCGCTCATGCCACAACATCTCATCCTGTATGCGAGGATTCAAGCCTTCATAATACGCGGCTCGGAGTGCCGCGTCTCCCCACGTGACCTGGGACACCGGGGCGCAGAACTCCGCTGCATACTGGTTCACTAAAGAGCCTCTTTGCCGCAAGTGATATAGGCGAGAGTCGGGAGTGGTATCGTGGGTTCCGGTGCAGCTGAAATTAGAGGAGACGTGTGGAGAGGCGGTTGATGGTTGGGTCCGGCGTGAAAATGTGAAGTCCGCTGTGCCCTTTGCTGTGGTGGAGCATTCTGTCTTTAAATTGTCATGCGAGGAAGGAGAAAGGTCAGACCAGCCAGTTTCTATCATGATGGATAAACTTTATTCAAGCATAAACGTGAACATACAGATGTCATAAAAGTTCCCCGCAGAGCCAAACGAGGAGTCTCACGCAGCGCCATCAGGTGAGAGCCTTTTATTTACCACACAGTGAAATAAACAACAAGTATGTTTGCCTACTGGCTATCAACCTGAGGGAACATAAGAAGGGTGAGGAAGGGAACCGTAACCAATCGTGAACAAGGGTTGATTTAACTAGACTGGGATCAGGTGAGGGGGTAATCGAGTGCACAGAACCGTAACCAATAGTGAACAAGGACTGATTAACTGAACTGGGATCAGGTGAGGGGAGTAATCGAGTGCGCATGAAAGAGTTGGAAGTGGTGGGGAAGTCCATGATCCTACAGCGACCCCTGGTGGTCGCTGGCCGGCACTGTGACAGGTAACATTGTAAAATATGTTTTATGTACGTTTACCTTATCCATGTGAGTTTTCAGTGGACCAAAAAAATTAACCCATTCCTTTCCTGTCAAGGAGTTAACATTTATTATACTCCAAAGTTCCCATGTGCATTTGACAGTGAAGAATGTTTTGTGATCCACATTCTACATGTTATTTTGACCAACAAGTGAGATTTCAGTGGACCAAAGCATTTATGTCATCTGCTTGGAAATTAATATATGAGCCAAGTTCCAAGCGTTTAAATTTAAAGAATAGTTTAGGATTTTGAATGGAAATAGATCACTGCCATGTAAACATTCAAAATGTTTTTATTTCTTTACATGTTTTTCTAAAACAGTGCATTTAAATAGGCAACAGTATTCTGAATGAAAACCTCAGTTAATTTCCCCCCCCCCTACAGGCGAAATAGCGATAATGCAGCCTGGAAATCAGCATTTAAGGTGGAACGAACAGGAGTTGCGAATAATAATTCAGCATCGTTGCCAGCTTTACTAACTGGGGTTTGGGAGGATTCCCTCCTTCCCCGAAGATCAATTGCTCCCGTGCCTTCACCTCACGCACGAGCAAATCAGTTTCTTTCATCGAAAATCTTTCCTGACGTCCAGGTAATTCTGCTGCATTATACACAGCACGCCATGGAACATGCACCGGGATTTAAAGGGAGTGAGAGTGTGAACTCTGATTGGTTTATTGCATGCTACGCCCCAAACACACCCATGACTAATTTACTAATTTAAGACAACCCATTTGAACTATGCACCAGACGCAATATTCATTTTTCCTACGGGCACTATAGCGTTTTGCGCTGGCCCCTCCCCCAAAGGCAACTGCATTTCAGACTTCAGACAATGCGTGATCGACCCTGAAAATCGGGCCTATGGAGTGTTAGTCATACTCATAGATGTTAGTCATACTCACAGAGATTATTTAAAAATAATTGTTCTATTGGTTTTCCAGGGATGTAATAAAAATTAACAAATATCCATAAAATGCGCCACATGCAGTGCCAAGAGTTCTTTTAGAATGTTTCTCTGTGGCAGAGTGAGGGGCTAATAATAATACAGCATTGTAGTAGCAACAAAGCTGCTTCATTAATTTTTTAAAGCTGTATATTTTTATATAAATTTTAGACTACAGGATAAGCTCTATAATCATAACAGGCTAGTACATAAAGCTGAGTTTGAGACAGTCCTGTTTATTTTAAATTAAAACTGATTCCTTCTTTTCTCTTCTTTGATAGGCCAGATATATGAATCCAGTAACTTTTTAAGGAGGACTAATTAGTGTGTAGAGAGCTTCAACTGAATATGACAGCAGAGACAAGGTAAAACCATAATGCAAGCATAGAAGGTCACAAGCCAGTGATTCCTTGGGCTGGTCCCAAGTCCGGATAAATGCAGAGGGTTGTATCTGGAAGGGTATCTGACGTAAAACCTAAGCCAAATCATATATGCAAATCACAAACAGAGATTTCATACTTGATCGGTCGAGGCTAAGCTTGGACGGCAATACTGTTATACCGTCGTAAAACAACGCCCTTATATAGGAGACAATGATTAAATATTAAATACAATGTATTTAATACCTAAAAATGCGTATGCGTGGTTCTCATCACATGAAAGCGCGGAGGAGAAATAGAGAGGTGGGGAAATATGGCGAGTCACGCACCAAGTGACTTGGTCTCGCAAAAGAACACAACTTATGCAATTTGGCAGAATTTCTTGTTTCGAACAAATGAAAGGGGAGAGGCGGTAAATCCGAATGAGGCAATTTGCAAATTGTGCAAAAAAAACGGTGACCGCGAAAAATGGAAATGCCTTGAACCCAAGGTCGCATGTACGAAACCACCAGAGTTCACCCAGTGCAACAGTTTCAACACATCAGTTTCTGAACGGAAGATGTTCACTGATGAAGAAAAATGTTCACCGATGCTATCGGAGTGTTACGGGACTGCGTTTTGGAAGGAGAATGTTGTGCTTTCTGTTTTGCTGGGTTGTTGGTGTGGGGTGTGTTTATTATTTGTTGTTTGTTTAATTTGATGCACGTGTGGTAGATGTTTTTTTTTTGTCAGTTGGCAAGCCGAATGACTGTCTGACCCACAAATGGCATAAGAAGCCTGCATTAACTATGTGTGGTATTGACCAATCGGCAACGGTTAGGGGCATTTGGATTTTAAAAGATGTTGGCACCCATATGTGCAGTGTGTGGGGCTGGACTGAAAGCCTGCACCAAGTTGGAGCCGGGGGATCCCATGGTGAGCTTGACGGCTCTCCCCCAGTAAGGGAGCAGGTCGTGGAGGCTGGAGCCGCACGGATGGACCGTGTGTTCACATGCTCGAAGGCTGAAAACACAGCAGCTGAAGACCACAAGAGCTGTGGAGCTCGGA
Organism: Ladigesia roloffi; assembly: GCA_037577295.1. Taxonomy (NCBI): domain Eukaryota; kingdom Metazoa; phylum Chordata; class Actinopteri; order Characiformes; family Alestidae; genus Ladigesia; species Ladigesia roloffi. Next base: position 2,437 of record JBBKCR010194103.1, on the reverse strand, counting down.
GTGAGGTAGTCGTTTGGCAGCACTAGTGTGCAGGGCTGAACTGGAAACTCTCACCAAGTTGGAGCTGGGGGATGCTGTGGCGAGCTGATCTGGTCTCCCCCAGTAAGGCAATTTAAAGGGACTTTCATTCATTGTGGAGCCGCACGAGTGGGCTGAGAACACTGAAGCTGTCGATCGCAAGAGTTGTGGAGCACTGAGCGAGGCAGCTGTACGGCAGCTAGACGGAGAAATCGCACATGGCGAGTGTAACTGCAGAGACCGTGTGAGGTCGGTTCATGGTTGCGGTTCCTCGACAGCTGTTGGGACCCAAAGAGGTGAGTCATACCAGTGATATCAACCTAATGTGTGGGACCGGTTACTGCCAGACTTTTGTTTTAGCCCTAGTGAGCAATAAGAGAGCGGGTCGTGGAGGCGGAATGGATGTGTGAGAAGCAGACGAGGACTTTTGCTTACCAAGCCATCGAGTGCCATGCCCATCGTGCATGCGAATCTCCAGTTCCAGCCAGCATTTCTGTGTTTTTTTGTATTTTAACTCAAGAGACTTTTTACCGGTTTTATGCAATTTGGAGGCTTTATTGGGTTTTTGGTTTTGTGCTTTTTTCTATTTTGTCTAATTTGCATTAATAAAGTTTTCTTAAAAGGATATATATTTGTCTTGCTGTTCCTTCCCAAATGAACCAACCAGGGGTTGGGTCCCAGTGCCTTTGTATTCCACCGGGTGGTGTAGTCGGATCTACATTTTGTCTATGCCTTTAATGCGGATGTGGTCGGCATTTACCCCCGTCACATGAGCCTTACATCACAATTTTTTATTATTCATGGTAATACTGTATACCGAGGTAAAATAGGAAGGTATGATGGTATCAAAATTTGGATACCGCCCAAGCCTAGTAGAGGCCCAGGTTAACAGTGACCAATGATGCTGCTGACCTACAGGGTACTGGTGGAAATTGAGCTACTGTTGGTCAACAGAGGAGAGGAGGAAGGCATTGCGGAGGCAGAGAGAGAAGAGGAAAGGCAATAGAAGAACTGAGAGTAGGGACTTTAAGTAGGAACTATGACAAGCAAAGCTAGGGAGCTGGTAGACATGATGCAGAGAAGGAAGTTGGATATATTTTGTGTTCTGGAGACCAGGTGGAAATGTAGCAAGGTTTGAAGCTTAGGAGAGGGGTTCAAGTTGTTCTACCCTGGTGTAGATGGAAGGAGAAATTGAGTAGGAGTTAGCCTGAAGGAGTTTTTTTGGAACATTCTGGAAGTGAACAGAGTGTCAGAAGCTTGAAGTTGAAGGAGTAATGATCAATGTTGTTAGTGGTTATACCCCACAGGTAGAATGTGAGCGGACAGATGGTAGTAGGTTTTGCAAAAAGGATGGAAATGGCTGTTGTGAATACTGCAAGGTGGTGGTAGGTGAGAATGTAGAGCGACATTTTAGGATGGTGGTCTGTAGGATGAAACTAATGGTGAGAAAGATGAAGAGAACAAAGGTGGAGCAGAGGACCATGTGGTGGAAGTTGAACAAATAAGAGTGTTGCAAGGTTTTCAGGGAGAATTGAGACAGGCTTCCGGGGGCCACAAGGTGCTCCCAGATGATTGGACAGACACAGCTAATGTGATAAATGAGACGGGTAGGAGGGTACTTGGTGTGGCATCTAGAGAGAGTAGAATAGGTAAAGAGACTTGGTGGTGGAAGGAAGAGGTCCAGGAACATATACAGAGAAAGAAGTTAGCTAAGAAGAAGTGGGACACTGAGAGGACTGAAGAAAGTAGACAGGAATACAGGGAGATTCAGTATGTGGTGAAGGTTGAGGTAGCAAAGGCCAAACCAATGGCGTATGATGACCTGTATGCCAGGTTGGACAGTAAGGAGGGAGAAAAGGAGTTGTACAGGTTGGCGAGGCAGAGAGATAGAGATGGAAATCCAAGATGGCGCCGTGGATGGCAGCCTCGGTACTGCGCTCTCTCGCACTTTCCATTTTTTTATTTATTTTCAGCCTGTTTGGTCACTCAGATCACATCACTTTTTCAAGAGACCAACTGCTGAACATCAGGCAGTTGTCTCAAAACACTTTTTATCCATTTTTCATTAACCCGTAAAGGCAGCTCTCAACGGCTGGCGGCAGAGACGCAGACGAGGAACTCGCGCTGGCTCGCTGGTGAAACTACGTCAGCGGGGTTTCCGCACGGCGCTCCCCTCGATTCACCTGGCAAACCTCCGCTCACTTCCAAACAAAGTGGACGAGCTGCTGCTGCTTAACTGGACTAATAAGGACTTTGCACGCTCTGCTGCCATCTGCTTCACTGAAACCTGGCTCAGTGAAAAAACCCCAGACGTTTTCACACCTCATGACTGCACTTTATGGCACTCACATCAACACTTTAATTCTGTTATTACTGTATATAAGACTTAGAATTTTTTATATAGATTTAGAATGTTTAT
>JBBKCR010194092.1:5000-13399 GCA_037577295.1 Ladigesia roloffi | reverse complement strand
TGAGTGTGAGTGTGAGTGTGAGTGTGAGTGTGAGTGTGAGTGTGAGTGTGAGTGTGTGTGTGAGTGTGTGTGTGTGTTAGTGGTACCTGTGCCTCCAGCTTCCTCTCTGACTCACAGCAGCGAGGGCAGGCTGCTCGGCCCTGATTTTCTCGGAGGGTAACTGAAGTGTCATGTGCTGAACAGGGGAAGTCCAGCAGTTTCACTCTGAAACTTCAGTGAATGAGCATCTTTCTGCAGATCCGTGTTTCAAATCTGGGACGACTGAGCGCAGGATCGAAATATCGTCCCACAGAACTTCAATGTTTCCAGGAAGAATCTCCTCAGAAGTGAAATATACTGATATACTGTTGTCTCTGTACAAACCGAATATGTCGCAGTAGGTTTTCGTTTGTCTAAGATGCTGAAAACGACGTGTGTGTGCAGTTTGGATGTTTTGCATTGAATAAACTGTAAAAAACAGAAACAACATTAGAATAAGCTCAAATAAATTGATACATAAACACCGTAACACTGGATATAATATTTGGATACTAAGTAACATAAATACAATAAAACGCTGTGATAAATATGTAAACCTCCCTATCCATACACACACACACACACACACACACACACAAATAATATATATAGTGCAAACTGTAACTAGAATTTTGTTATTTCTTTAAAGATACGACCATGTAGGTTAGAAAAATCCTGGTTTGAGTCCTGATGTCTTGGTGCTTGTCCTATGAATGAATTGGAGAAATAATCCCACTTCATAATAATCCAGTGCAAAAAACAAACTGTACAATAATCCCATAGAGCACGAGATTAGTTCCCGTGCCTCTATAACTTGGAGTTGACTCTGTGGTTTATTTTATAGCGGGTAAAGCTGTGAAGCTATTTTAATCCTGTGCTGTAAAACAAAGCATTAAATAAATCCTGGGTTATATTAATCCTGTGCTATAAAAGAGAAAATACAAGTGTAGAAAAGTCCAGACTGTATTAATCTTTCGCTACAAAGTGGACAGTAGAATGAAGCCTGGTTTAAAAATAACAGAAATAATCCTGGGTTATATTAATCCCACATCTAGAATCAAATTATAGAGGAAAAATAACTTTTATATTAATACCATGTTTTAAAACAGAACAAACAAAGTATCCCAGATTATAAATAACTGTATAAATATATGCATATGCAGGTGACCATATATGCAAATAATTCTCTGGATTAAAATTCTGATTCAGTCTTCAAGCTTTAAAGGTGTCAGTGAATTGAAAAATGAGTGGGCGGAGCTAAACTGCTATATCCTTAATAAGGAGATACATTTAAATGAGCTGGTCCTGTGACATCATAAATACAGATTGGCAAAACAGGCTGTTTCTGTAGTTTATTTTCCGTATAGGGACTGTGTGAATGGGAGTGAATGTGCCCTTTAAAACAGTATTCACCAACTTTAGGTCTTCGTACATCCAGAAGAGTGGCGATATCGGCCCTTTAATGGGTAGAAAGGCGTAGTACTGGTGTTTTTTCCGTATCATGCAGCTCCTCTGGTTCTGACCAGCCCCCCCCCCCCCCACTCCAGACGCGGCGCTTGCGGGGTTAATGCGCAGCTGGAAGTGCGACTGGAAAGACGCGAGTATTTGGAAGGAACTGTACTAATGAAAGGAATCCACACTGACCTACTTACTGCAGTCTGAAGGAGCGGCCTTGTTCTCTGACCCGAGTGATGCAACATATCTGCTCCTGCCTCAGCATCTCACACACACACACACACACAAACAAGCGCATATATACACATACACACAAATACACATATACTCAAACACATGCATACCCATATGAAAAAGAAATACGTAAAACTTCTAAAAGTCTTATACTGCCAGAAACAAAACCTTATGTGGCACACATCCACAATGCTTATATGTTGCTTATATGTTGTAAAACTACATAAGTCACATTGTATTGCATTCAATATGCATTTTGTATGCAGTTATAACTACATATGAGGTTTATATTGGAGTCAAACTGCACATAAAATGCATATTAAATGCATACAATGAGCAACTTATATAGTTTTACAACATATAAGCAACATATACCGGTAAGCATTGTGTATACATACACACACACACACACACACGAGCGGCTCTGACTCTGGCCAGGGTTCGGTTGCTGAACTCCGCCTCATTTTGGAATGAAATCGGGCCTGATACTCAGAAGGCACTACAGCGCTCGGCGTCGGGGGGGTGGAGGGGTCATTTATTTTACATGATTCTTTAATGATGAGGGAATATTTTTCCCAACATTGCCTAACATAAAACTGTGTGTGTGTGTGTGTATGTGTGTGTAGTTGGAGATAATTGAAAGTGCTGTGTATATTCAGGCTCAGGTGGTTTTCTTTGGTTTCCTGAATGATAAATGTGTTAAATGGTTAAATGTGTTGAATGCAGAGAAGAAGTTGGTTCCGCTCACACTGGTGTGGTGTGTTCACATGTGACAGAACCGTCACTTTCACTTCACTGATGAGCATCTGGTAGCATTGTAGAAGTTTTATTTGTTTTGTTTTTTTACCTTTTTAGGCATCATCTCTTTCTTAGTGCTTCCATATTGACGTTATATTTATTCATAATGACAGGATTTATTAAACCGCTGTTGATCTTTTGCACATGTGAAGCAAAAAGTTACATTCCAGCACAGTTTTTTTATGGGGGGAGTTTAAAAATGTACCTTGTACCAAAGTAGAAATCTTTGGACCAATTGCAAATCCAGTTTAGAGTTTATTATTATAGTTTATTTATGAGTGTGTCCTCTGTGTGTCGTTCAGTACTCTTAAAGCAGGAGAGGGAACAGTCCCGTGTGTCTCTCTGTTAGTGAGAGGGATCTTAACGCCACATCTAGGTGTTTTAGATGTGACCCCCTTCCCCCATTTTGTTGAACCACTTGCGAAAGGACACGCCCTCTTTCTGGACCAACACCCCGACAGAACCGTGCTCGTCGTCCGTTCGGGTGGCGAGTCGTTTCATCACAGCCACGCAGGAGCGCGCGGTTTATTTCTGGCCCATGGTGCCGAGCAAGAAACCTCAGGAATGGGGACGGAGGACCTGCCAGATTAGCTCTTCTGCTTCTAACTGGCGTTTTTCCTGCTCCCTTCTCTTCACCTGATCCTCAGAAGCCCAGACTGTAGACTGTAACTGGGTTTTCAGACCCAGCCCTTCTCTTTGGAGTTTAGTTTCTCTGTGGAAGTGGTTCAGAATCTCAAGGCCTGTTCTTCAATAGAGCTGAGCAATACGGACAAAATATTAGTCTTACAATTTTACTGATACAGATTGTGATTGTGATTCCTGGTAAGATATTAAAGGGCCCATATCAGTACGTTTCTGGACTTAAAAAAGGGCTTTTTCTGGGCTTAAAATCTGTAAATATAGTTTTAGATGGTACATTTACACCCTCCATACATACAGTCCATATATATATATATATATAATATGCAAATCACAGTTTTTGCAGTGTCAATGTATATAGATATATCTCTACATTCTAGCTACAGCAGTTTAGCTCCGCCCAAAATGTAAACTTTAGTCAGATTGCGTGAAGACCTCGATTCACCAGAACCCCCAGTAACTCACTTGGAGCTGGGACTGGATAAAAGGGTCATTTGCATATTGTAGTCTTCAGTTGTGGGCGAAGACTATCCTGGGTTGAAAGATCATGTGGTTTCTAAAACCTAAAATACAAGAAATGTCTTAATTTTATGTTCATTTGTGTGTGAGGCCATTTTAAAACTCCAGCAATGTTATTTTTTATTACTACATGTTTTTAGATTACAGTAACGTTACACATAAGGAGTCGTTTTACCGTTGGATGATGATTTGTACCATTTGCTGACATTCTAAGGGTTAAACCATACCATTGCCAAAATGTACCAAACCATCACACTCCCCCATCCGCAATGTTCCATTTTTGCAGTGTAACATCACTTCTGGTAGCAGACTGTGGATTACTGGCTTCTGAACAGGTCCATGTTGCTTTGCTTGTACCTGGGTTTGTGGCATTAGAGACCATGCACCATAACATTACACTGGATACACTGTGTAATCTTGGGATCAGGGAACAGGCATTGTCCTGTTTCTGAGCTCACCTGAATGACCACTATCAGTCTGCAAATGTAAACAAACAGCTCTCTGAACCCTGCACTGGAAACATGGTGTGCCTCAGGGCTCCGTTCTAAGCTCACTGCTGTTTTCATTTCCCATTATGCTGCCTGATGCAGGTCTTTAATAAGCTATTATAGCTTTCATTGCCATGTTGTTGCAAACAAGTGTGCAAGCCACATGACGCAAATTTACAAAGACAGAATCAAGAATGGTCAGATATTCATAAAAACAGAAGCACTAGCCTTAGGCCCAATGGCCTCTGGAAATAAGTCTGATTTCATCTTTAATATTTCACTTTCGACTGAAACCCTAACTGTACGGTTGGACTTTGTGTTCACTTCCTTTTCGGATAGTTCTACATAGAGAGTCGCGGGAATGTTTTTGTGTTATTGGTGGCGTCCTGCCATGCACAATTTCTTGCTCTGGTGATTATCACATTCATGGGGCTGGAGTTGGTTTCGAATTCATTTTGGGGGACTGCGTTCAATCCAGATCGAGTTTTGTTTGGCTACATAAATGTTAGGGGTTAATTTAACTGATTTAGACTGAATTTATTGGAACTGCACTGGGTTTAGCTTGAATTTTGTCAGGCTTCAGGTGGATTTAGACTAATTTCATGAGGCTTCAGTAATTTCAGGTGGAGTTTTGTGGGGCAATAATCAGTTCGGACTGAATTTTGGATGTGAAAGCGTTGATGTAGATTTTGTCAGACTACAGTTCAGACTGAATGTTTACTCCACTTCTTGTTATTTACCTTCTACGCTTGTTATCTTTATTAGATTGCAAGGGTATTTTTGTGCCAGTCCCAACACAAACGAGGTTTGTTACTTGCTGCTCTCTGCTCTGGATGACCTGATCCCTCTGAAATAAACTTCATGTGTTGGTCATGGACTCCCCTTCTGACTCTTGTTTTCTTTGCGGGCTGTTTTCGTTGCCACCTGTTGTCTGAGGTCTGTGTCTGCGTTTCCTGAACCCTGGGGCAGCGAGTTTAGAGCTCCAGAGTAAAACCGAGCAGTGTGAGAATGCTTATTTGGCGTTTTCCTTACTTCGCAGCGACTTTAAAATATGCTGAGGTGGGATGACATCAGCCCTTGAGTTTTCACGCTAACTTCCACAGCATGTGGAATATAGGGCAAAGGCTCCAGATGACTTCTTTTTTACATCAGAACACACAGATCAGAGCCGAGGATTTTCTAAAAGATTGCATAAAGGTATAACACTGAATCGGAATCAGGCATCTCTATTGATCCTTGAGGAAATTTCTTAAGTTACGACTCCACAGACACGAAGAGACACAGAGACAAGAATGATATAAAATATAGTATAATGTAAAGATTTAAATCTCCAAAAGATAAACAGAAAGTGCTCACTACTAAGTGCACTAAACTGTGTACACAAAACGCTGTTTTCAGTAGGGAGGTGGATACAATACATTTCTGCTGTAGTAGTTAACAAACTAATAGTGGTTCGAGGTTGTTCTGTATACCATGTATTTTATTGCATGTACAGTTAACAAATGAATACATGGTGTGAATACAATATCGATAAGAAGCCTGGACAGATAACTTGCTGTAGACCTATAAATAGATAATTACACATTTTTACTTTTACCGTTGCAGTTGCTTTTATGTATAAAAAGTCTATAAGCCGAATCACTCTCTTTATTATGATCTAATAGCTGGTTTTACTGTTAGACGACAACACAATGGAATACATGCTGCTGCACGACGCACTGTTCCATTATTATCTCACCACTGCTGCTTTTCATTGATTATTATTTATAGTTTCACACACTGGGAGAGAGTTCCTCACTGGTGGAAGGTTGAGAGGGATTTTTCTGAATGGGACATTTAAGTGCAGCCATATGCTGAGAGGGAGAGAGGGAGAGATAGTGAGAGAAATAGAGAGAGAGAGAGAGAGAGAGAGTGAGAGACAGAGAAAGAAAGAGAGAGAGAGAATGAGAGAGAGACAGGGAAAGAGCGAGAGAGTTCCTGTGCTGTCACGTCTCGACCTGTGTCTGACATCTGCGGGGGAAAGAGGGGGATGGGCGAATTGGAAGAGTTTCCTGTCCTCCTCGCTTCTCCTGAGCAGATGGAATCGCCATATCTCCCCGTGGTGCTACACCTCCTGTCTGGAGGGGCGGACAGTGCTCTATTGATCTGACTGTAAAAGGACACGGCTCTGCTCAGTATTTATGTCGGAGGCAGTTGTTTCTTCTGACAGCTGAAGTCTAAGCATGTGGGTTAAATGAACAGATTCCTAACTTTTCCACACTTGTTTATTTGATGTTTGTTAATACCCTTAGAGGGCGATGGAGAGTAATGTCTGTGTATTTGATGTTAACCCCTTTGGAGGGGCGGTGGTGAGTAATGTTTGTTTATTTGATGTTGATAACCCCTTTGGAGGGCGGCGATGAGAAATGTTTGTGTATTTGATGTCCATAACTGCTTTGGTGCGAGACGGAGGGTAATGTTTGTGTATTTAAGGTTAAAAACTCTTCAGAGGGTGACCGTGAGTAATGTTTGTGTGTTTGGTGTTAAAAAGACCATTAGAGGATGGCGGTGAGTAATGTTTGTTTATTTGATGTTTGTTGATGCCCTTAGAGGGCGGTGGTGAGTAATGTTTGTTTATTTGATATTAATAACAGCTTTAGAGGGCGCTGGTGACCTAATGTTTGTTTGTTTGATGTTAGTAATGCTTTTAGAGGTCAACAGTGAGTAATGTTTGTTTATTTGATGTTAATAACCCCTTTAGAGTGCGGCGGTGAGTAATGTTTGTATATTTGATGTTAATAAACCCTTTAGAGAGCAGCAGGGAGTAACGTTTGTTTATTTGATGTTACTAACTCTTTTAGAGTGTGACAGTGATTAATGTTTGTGTATTTGATGATAATAACCCCTTTAGTGGGCGGCGGTGAGTAATGTGTGTTTAATTGATTTTTGTTTATAACATTTTAAGAGGGCGGAGGTGAGTGATGTTTGTCTATTTTAGTTTCAGCCTGCCACTTTAGGTTTGCTCATTATTACTTGCATTAAAATGAACAAAAAAGATGATGGATAATTCATGAAATTTCCAGGTGAAGAGTGGCCTAGGAATGGCAAGAACCGTGGGATCCTCTTTGCAGTCTGAATTTGGGTCTTACTTTAGTCCAGGTTCATGGATAATAATGAGTCATACTGTGTCTGAAACTGCATAAGGAAGTCTACTAGAGATCACTGACCTCCTCTACACTGTCTGAGGAGAGTGTGTAATTATTTAGGCACCACGCTCCGCTGCAGCTTCACGGGCGAATTTAAACCTCCTGCATGGCTTCCGTCCCCAGAAGCTCCACGCCGTCAGACCGGTTCTGTGCCATCAGTTCACAGTCAGCTGTTCCCGGATTATTCTGGAAAGAAACTTTCACACAGGACAGGCAGCACCAGTGATGATACTGTAGCACCACTACACTCTGTTACATTTTACAACCAATAGATGCACAGTAGTAGTGCTGGTGGTGTCATATTTATTACAATCTTCAGAGGTTAATAAATAGAGAAGGTAATAATAGCATGGTAATATATGATGAAATATTTTTCATTTGTGTATTTTTTATGTGAAAATAGGCAGTTCTGATCAGTGTGTCTTGATTTACCTTCCAATTCGTAACATTGTTGTTCAGTTCCATAATAACTGTAACAGGTCTGACTCCTATTAACTGGTTGTTGGTGATGCAGAGTCAATTTCCAGACTGTCCTTTACATTTAAATGCACCCATTAATGCATCATTATATTTGGTGCCTTCAAAAGTGATAAATAAAAGATACATGACCGTTTATAGTTAGTAAAGGAACTCAAATGGTGAAATATTTTGACTGGTACTGTGTGTGTGTGTGTGTGTGTCTGTGTGTTTGTGTAAATATGTGTTTTTTCCTTAAGTCCAGTCAATTTATTTTTCCCCAAAAAGAAATGGTTTGAAGAAGAAATGCAAACATGGATCCTTCTGAAGTCTCTGAAGTTCTTCTTGACTCTGCAGTGAGTCGGTCGGGAGCTGGTGCAGGTGTGTGTCCACACAGAGCTGCTCTGTGAGAAAGAGCTGCTGGAGCTCAGTGAGGTCAGTCTTAGAACCTGAGGACCTCCATGTAGAACTGAGGCAAGGACGGGCCTGAGTGCACTTCATTCAAATAGACAAAAAAAACAACAAAATAATGGAGCAGTCAGTGTTCTGGTGGTTAGGGAGGAGCCATCATAAGCGTCCTAACACAATGCTCCCTGGGCGCTGCCCG
>JBBKCR010194092.1:0-2500 GCA_037577295.1 Ladigesia roloffi | reverse complement strand
TAACTAGTTCACATTCAATTATTTTAGTTTGTTTTAACATTTTCAATACAGCGTCCCTCTATCTGAACTTCTTTCAATCTTCTCAACGAATCCCGTTATTGTGAAAGTGGAATAAATGCGGTGCAGGTTTACTGTATATGGAAATTTTATTAAAGTGCCCAGCAGCTTTACAGCAGATAGGGCTGTTCTGTTCAGAACGGCCCATTTTACCGGTTCTAGATAACCCTGCTTATAGAGGATGGAGAGATGGAGTTCTGAGGTTTTGGTCCATTCAACACGCCAAGCCGCCTGTATTGAATTCTAGAACACCCCTATAAACACCCTTTTCTGCTCAGCATCCAAACGTTATATTTACATTTCTTTATATGGGAGGTCATGGAGATTCTATTTTTTTCAGGGAAAATCATGGAAGATCTGGGAATTTTAAGTCTGACTTTGGGTGGGAACCTTGGTTCTGATCAGCAGGGCGGCGCTCTGTCCTCCACAGATCCAATCCAGCTTCCACCATCTGGAAACACAGCTGTGTGAGAAAGTATTAACACCCACAGTAGCCCCGTCTGAACTGGAGACTCTCAGCATGAACCAGTCAGGACCTGGGACTAGTTTTGATCGAGTTTAATACACGTCCCTATAACTAACCGGTCAGGAACTGGGACCAGTGTAGAACCAGTTTAATACCCATCCCTACAACTGGCCAGTCAGGAACTGGGACCAGTTTAGAACCAGTTCTATAAACATCTCTATAACTGGCCAGTTAGGAACTCGGACCAGTTTAGAGCTAGTTTAATACCCATCCCTACAACTGACCAGTCAGGAACTGGGACCAGTTTAGAACCAGTTCTATAAACATCTCTATAACTGGCCAGGTAGGAACTTGGACCAGTTTAGAGCTAGTTTAATACACATCTCTATGACTGACCAGTCAGGAACTGGGTCCAGTTTAGAACCAGTTCTATACACATCTCTATAACTGGCCAGTCAGGAACTGGGACCAGTTAGAGCTAGTTTAGTACACATCCCTATTACTGACCAGTCAGGAACTGGGACCAGGTAGAGCTAGTTTAGTACACATCCCTATAACTGACCAGTCAGGAACTGGGATCAGTTTAGAACCAGTTCTATAAACATCCCTATAACTGACCAGTCAGGAACTGGGACCAGTGTAGAACCAGTTTAATACACATCTCTATGACTGACCAGTCAGGAACTGGGACCAGTGTAGAACCAGTTTAATACACATCTCTATGACTGACCATTCAGGAACTGGGACCAGTTTAGTACCAGTTTTCCCATTTCCCTGATCCCCACTTAACATTTCCTGGCTGCCAAATTACCAGAAAATAATAACACATGCACCTCCATGCTTGTATTTATGTTTAGAATTGATTTATGTTTAGCTGTATGTTTTTGTAGTGCTTGTAGGGACAAACCTGCCAAATTATCCAGATTAATCCTTATAAACAATGAGCTTTAAGCACAACATTATAAACATTCATAAGTTTCTTTCTCACATGGAGAGAAATGTGAGCCTTTGTGAAATATGGTCAGTGTGCAGAGGCCACAGGACACGGTTTTATCTGTTAAAGGTTTTACTGTCCAGACTCGATGTTTATAAAGTGTCGTCTGAAAGTTCCGCTTCTAAAATAGCAGCAGGATAAATGCTGAATGGATGCACGTGCAGAGAGTGACGGACTTCCTGTGACTGGAGGAAGGGGGAGGACGAGAGGGAGGATGAGAGAGAGAAAGAGAGGATGAGAATATAAGAGGGAGTCAGAGAGAGGACGAGAGGGAGCCAGAAAGGGTGAGAAAGAGAGAGGATGAGAGATGGAGAGATCAATAGAGCAAACAGAAAGGATGAGAACATGAGAGGGAGTGAGAGAGAGAGATCAGAGAGAAGGAGAGAGAGGATGACGATGAGAGAATGAAAGAGAGAGCTTATTATCCATTCCCTACCTACAGGGGGCAGTCTCTTTGGAGAAGCTTGGGGTTCAGGGTCTTGCTCAGGAACCCAGTGGTGGTGTGATGAACGTTGGATTCAAACCCATGACCTCTTGGTTCAGAAACAAGGATCCTACCTACTAGGTTTAGACCATCAATTAATGTGTCAGATGGTCTAATCCGATGTCAGATGGTGTAACCAGAGTGTGTGTGTGTGTGTCAGATTTATAACCTGTGTGTGTTTGAGTCTGTTGTTACAACCTGTGTGTGTAAGCATGTGTGTTAGATGGTATCAACAGTGGGTGTGGGTATGTGTGTGTGTGTGTGTGTGTGTGTGTGTGTATGTCAGATAATATAACCTGTGTGTGTGTGTGTGTGTGTTTGTGTGTCAGATGGTACAACCAGCGGGTGTGTGATGGATGGACAAATAAATGATTGTGTCAATTTTATAACCTCTGTGTGTGTATGTGTATGTGTGTCAGATGGTATAAAGTGTGTGTGTGTGTGTGTGTGTGTGTGTGTGTGTGTGTGTGTGTGTGTGTGTGTGTGTGTGTGTGTGTGT
>JBBKCR010194075.1:0-13399 GCA_037577295.1 Ladigesia roloffi | reverse complement strand
GCGTTTGTGTTCTGCTGAGGAAACAAAGTCACCTTCAACTTGGATGCCCTGGGGGTAAGCAAATAAACATAAAATTTCCATTTTTGGGTGAACTATCGCTTTAATTTTAATAAAGGGGGCAGGTGTATTTTCAGGGGTAAATGTAGGAAGAGTTCAGCAACTTTTATGTACATTTTGTTTTGTAGCGTTATGTGCTTGTTTTAGTCAACAGTTACAGCATCATCCGTCACAATTCAAATAGATTTACTTGTGCGGTTTCTGAAGTAATAAACTTGACAGCGTTTGAAGCATGCAGGTAAATGCTGTGTGCCATGTACCTTGAACCTGGGAGGTTGGAATTGTCAATTATATCATACTAGGTTTATTGCATTCCATATTGCATTGGAATTGGTTTTAGCCAAATTAGCCACTGTTAGCCATGTGTTTACTGCAAATGTAACTGCTGCTGCTGCAGATTGTGCTTATTGACATTATGTTATGTTCCAGTTATATTGCCCATTACACCAGAAGATTTTCACTTCCTTCAAGTTCGCTTGGAAATATAGTAATTATGAGAATAATTGGGAATAATCAAGTTACCAAGGCCTTCGATTTTTTGAAAATGGAGGTAAAATTGACCATTTTGTCATCCGTGAACACACCACAGAACACGCATTGGCAAAATGAAGCAGTGGGCAGAAAATGTTTAAGATAAGAAGGTCTTACATTAGTATTTGTTCTTCTTTTACCTTTAGGTAGATGCTCCATGGATAAAACACTGGATTCTGACACACAATTTTGAAAAGGGAGTTTATGATTCACCTTATATCATCCCAGGGTGAGAAGCTTTATGTACAATCACGTGTTAAAAGAGTAGTTTGACCAAAAATGCAAGTGTAGCCTACAGCTAGTGGAAAGCCAATAGCCAGCATCTTTGTATTGTTATATTATAAAGTTGCGTCAAACTGCGCCTTTAAGAAATTCCAATTGCTAAAGAGGCGCTGTGTTTGCAAACAGAGCTGTGTACTAAGCAGGTCTTATTTTTGCCCTTCGTTAGGAGTCGTCTGGTGACTGTGGGTGGAATTTTCCAGCTGGGAAACTGGAGTCAGCAGAACAATTCTGTCGACCACAAAAAAGTGTGGGACGAGGCCTGCGAAATCGAGCCCAGCCTGAAAGTAAGGAAACTTCACTAGATTTTCTTTAGTCATGAAACACAGAATTGGGAACAGGAGCTTCTTTTCTTCCAAGTGGGACTGCTTTTCTATTTTATTGATATAGCAAAATTCGTTGCCTTACCTAATTACCGAAAGATTTGCTTTGTTGTCTTTGCCTCTCTCCCGGTTTGTTCAGTTTTGCTTTGTAAATGTTTTAAGGGACCCTTGCTTTTGTGCAATAAGAATTTAAACACAGTTAAAAGCCTACATTTAACTCAGCAGTAAATACTGCTCCTATTAGTGGCCATATTTTCAGCCAGCATCGCTTTGGCCGTGCCCTAGATATACACCTAGATATACACTACAAGGACAAATGTATTAGGACACCTGACCATTACACCTACAGCGATATTACATTCAAATAAATAGATTTTAATATGGATTTGGTCCCCCTTTGCAACTATAACAGGTTCTTGGGAGTTTCTCCACAAGATATTGGAGTGTTTCTCTGGGAATTTGCTCCCATGCATTCTATAAAGTGTTTATTATGTCAGATACTGGAAGAAAAGGCCTGGCTCGTCTCAAAAAATGCTACGTTTTCTTGGCGTTAATTTCTGCTAAAGTCAACATTTTCTTGCCATCAATATTTTTATCCTGCAGAGCGTGAAAAACTGCCGGTAATGTGTTGACATGGCATTCAGTTGGCATTCTGGAAGACTGAATATGTCCCATGATTCAATTGTTCTAGGAACTGCGACAAATCAAGTTTTGAAGAAAAATGTAAAACTACAAATCCCAACAGGTATTCAATCAGGAGAAGTGAATACACGTAACTAAACAACGGGCCGCAGGCTGGTGTTTGAACAGCATCTGATGAATGCCAGTGTAACGCCAATCAAGTGCAGATACAAAACGCTCAAAAAATGGCGTTCAGAACACATTCATTTATCCAAGATTCAAACGTCTGAGGCATTTTCTGCCACACCCCCTCGTTCTTGTACTGGGTTCCTGAGCACCATGCCCAAACATAATCCAGCACAAGGACGAGGGGGTGTGGCAGGTGAGGTTCATTTTTTGTGCTGAATTATTAAGATAAATAATTTTGTAACATCAATCCATCCTTTTTCTACCCCTTTATCCCGCACTCGGGGGCCTATCCCAGTTATTACGGGCGAAGGCGGGGTACACCCTGGACAGTCGCCAGCATGTCGTCGGGTCACACACATTCACAATCAAACCTAGAGGCAATTTAGAGCGCTCAATTAACCTATCCCCAATCACGCATGTTTTTGGTGGTGGGAGGAAACCGACGTGGAGAAGATGCAAACTCCACACAGAAACCCATGGAGTCGAACCTAGGACCTTTGTGCTGTGAGGCAACAGCGCTAACCCCAAAAAATAACTGTAAATGTTTTGTAACTGATGAGAGAATCTAAAGACGGGTGTCTCTGGATAGTGAAAAAACGCTGTACTCTGAGGAGGGAGGTTTGAAAGTAGCCAATCAGAGAATGTTATTTATCTCCCTTTGCTTCCGATTGACTGGTGCCATTTGACGCATCCCTCCCTGTACTCAGAGACGGGATGTTTGAAAGTAGTCAATCCAAAAGCGTCATTTATATCCCCTTGCTGCTGTTTGGCTGGTGCTATTTGAAGCTGCAGACCACGATTTCCCCCGTGGATTGTCTGGAGTGTTCTCATGTTTTTCATTTGCTTTTTTTATAGCCCCGTATTTTATTTACTGTAAATTAGATCAGTGTGAAATGTACAGTACAAATGTGAGTTTACCTTTAAGGCTACTGAATTTTGGGAGCATACTATTTGGGGTTTACATTATAAAAATATGTATAACCCCAGTGAAAAGTTTGGGTTACTCTAAACTGTGTGTTTCATTCATGTTTTACCAAATAGTTGTCTGCAGTAGGCTATTTATGTATTATTTGGTAGCTGCATTTCCATTGTTTATGCTGTGTTTTGGAGTATTTATGAAATTACTAAACTACTATAGTATTTTATCATACATTTTAACAACAAGATAATTTAAGGATGACAGAAAAGATACAAGAGTGATAGCAAAATGGAAAAATTACTAGCAAAAGTTTTTAGAGGAGGGCTGTTATTATTAGATGAACTAGGTTGTAGACAGTCTCTCCCCTCAGAACAGCCTAACTGAAGCATCAGCACATGTGTAAAATGACTCAAATCTGAGGGACTACTGTTAAGCCACAGAAACGGGAAAGTTGGAGGGACAGAAATGTAAAAGGTTAGCATAGCATTAAAACTGGCCCTTTGCCTAAAGAAGTGTAGACAATAAAACTCATTAGAGAGTAAAGTTGAGTAAACAGTGTTGGAGTGAGGCTAAAATTGAACCTGTTCTGTGGTTTCTGGAGCTGTAGCGTGTTAGCAAAAGTAGCAGTAGCTTAGTTAGCATGCTAAACGTGCTATGCACACTATTACATCTTTACATCTCTTTCTCTCTCTATCTCTCTGTAAGCATGCCCGGATCGTGGAGGACTGGACCGGTCTCAGGCCGGCACGCAGTAAAGTGAGGCTGGAGAGGGAAAGCATGCGATCTGGACCGTACACATTTGAGGTACATTTTTACATACCCAGTTAATTTAAAAGTGTTGTGCATGGCAAGATTACGGTGGCCCAGAAGGGTCAACACAAATTTAAAAGCCACAACACAAATACAAAAGCCACAACACAAATTTAAAAGCCACAACACAAATTTAAAAGCCACAACACAAATACAAAAGCCACAACACGAATGCAAAAGCCACAACGGAAGTTACGCCCCCCAGTGGAAGTGAGGATCATTACTTCTGCTGGACGGATGTATGACATTGGAGAAGTGAAACGCTGACGTTAGAAGACATTAATTGATGACTGTTATAATGAGAAACGTTATTCTCTGTGGTGTGTTTATGTAGGGGATAATGGGCAACACTGTCATGTACCAAAATATCGCCTATTGCACGTCCAAGGTGGTCATGCGACTATGACCCATATTGTTGAAGAGAGCTGCAAAAAGTATAGCAGAAAGCCTGTATAGCAGATTACCAGTAACAGCTGGTAATGTTGTTTTAGTATTATTTAATATTGTTGGCACAAACGCCCCCTGAGCCTTTTACATTTGTGTTGAACCTTCTGGGCTACCGTACAAGATGTTACAATTAGTGATGCCTGGTGAATTTACTCACTTTCAAAAATGGACCAAAATCCTGGATATTTATTGTATTTTATTACTTATGATGTATGTGTTTTCTAGCCATTTTCCAACCTCTCTTTATCTACTAACATTAAACAGGGCATTTTCTGGCTGCCTAATCAAAAACAATACTGGCTGAAATTCTGCTAGATACATGATTGAGTTGGTTTTTATCACATCACATGAACAGTAATTCAGAACAGGTGTTTTTTGCAGCTTAGCTTCCATATAAAAGACTAGGGAGTGATATGTATGGTTTTAAACTTAAACACTATTGAGAAAATATAACAAAAAAAATCTATTTGTGTCAGGTCATCCACAACTATGGCCATGGAGGCTTTGGTCTGACCATCCATCGAGGCTGTGCTGAGGCAGCTGCCCGACTTTTTGGAGAGATCCTGCAGGAGAGAGGGTGGCAAAATAATCCAAAACCTCGAATGTAATACCAGAAGATTATTACCATTATTTTCTATCCAGCTGGCCATTTATTATCAGCAGTTTTAAGACATGTCTTTATTAATCAATTGATTTTCTTATTTTTAAGTCATTCAGTGTGGACTGATATGAACTTGTATAGAAACCTCCTTTTTACAAGAGTGGTAAATGGAAGCAGGGGTCAACAGTGAGGGCTACAGACATAGCTATTACTTAGACTAACTAAAACTACCAGTGAACTGAGTAAAACAAAAAATCTCAGACAAATAAACTCAACAAACATTTACTGGCAAAAGTATTCAACACACAACAAAAGTCAACTAACTTTGGCTTGCTTTTTGTGGGCAGTTTGTTGCTTGGTGGTTAAGGAGTTACTACTGTGGTTGGAAGGTTGTGGGTATGAATCCCAGGCTTCCAGTGGCACCACTGAGGGCACACTGCATTCTCACTACTCCCTGGAACCCCTATATGGACTCCATGACCAAGTGCAGGGTGGAACCTCCATGGATGCTCAGTCAAACTGAGACTGCCATAGAGAAAATCCAATAAAAACAACCATGCAACAGAAAATTATATAGTTGGTTTCCATTATTTAGCCAAATAAAGGTAACAAAACAACAAACCACCACTGCCAGTCATTGGAACCACTTCATGGGAACGCTGACCTCTGAAGTCTTTATCTTCCCTGAATGGTTCCTGAACAATATTTGCAGTTCTTCGGGAAACTTCGCTAAACCCCCGTCACACCCCCCTCCCCCGCCCCTCCCCCCGTCACACGCTCAAGTTCAGGAGGAGATTCTGACGTTGTTTGCACGCTGCATTATGAATTTTACATGAATACAAATACAGATACGAATAGCGGCCGCTCTGCACACCCCTACTAGGTAGGTAAGTAACGTCTAGGTGAATGCAGGACCCCGCAAGTTTCCCAGCAGAACATTGTATCACAAGGCCTCCGCCATCTTACCTTCTTCCCACAGTGCATTCTGGTTCCTTTTCTTCTCCTGGTCCCCTGTCCACTTGATGCAAAATAAAATGTAATTTATCAGACCGGGTCATCTTCTTTCCATGGTCGAGTTCTGATGCTCGCCTGCCTGTTGTAGGTGCTGTCAGCGGTGGACAGGGGTGCACCGGTTGGCCTTCCTTGGACCACTTTTGGGAAGTACTGACCACAGCATACTGGAAACACACCACAACACCTCTCTTTTGTAATTTAATATCTCAGAAATCGGGGCAGTTTGCTCCTTACCATTAAATAACTACATTAACTTTGAAGTCACTTACAAAGCATTAACAATTTGTGTTATTTTATGTTTGAATATGCGTTGTATATGTGTGAAAAATCACGATTTGCCAGAAGGTATGTCAGATGTTTAGAATAAGAATTATGTGAACAAGATATATGAAACATAACATAATGAAAAATAATATAATGTAATTATTCGCCTACATTCCTTTCTTTGAGGTCAACTATTAAGTACAATGACTTCTGGATATTCTTTTTATTAAAACCTAATTCACAGTCATTTCACAATCTCCTACATCATGATTCATCACTCGAACATCTAACACCTGTGAATGATTTCATTTGGCTTCCTAGCGACCCACTAATGATCTGAAAACTGTGAAGCATATCATTTTAAACGCCTTGCATTTGTATTACTGAAAACATTGCTGAAACTCTTTGGGCATGAAACTAATTTGATGTCTGGTTCCATTCACCACCATTGTGAACAATTCAGAAATGACACTTGAGCAGATATTGCCCACTTTAAACCACTTTGAATGACTCTTATGTGATTATGCAATAAACAGAAGGAAACTTATTACTGTTTCGTCGTCTTTCTTTCTTTATCTGTTTTTTTTTTTTTGAAATATCTTTTATTTTGGATACACAGGTTGATCCAGTGCAGTGTAGGATATCTGTGCACACAGACACTAAACACAGCACTCGCAAAGGCAGGCAGGTAGGAGACAAGACAGCTCTTTATCAGAACTTGCAGGGCTCGGTTCATTTCCCGCTGTTAAGGGTGCAGTTGAATTGAATTTGAGCTCATGGAACCGAATGGAACTGAAACAGACACTGAGACGCAATCTGCTGGAAACAGCACCGTACTAGACTCGAAATGACCCCGACCCTGCAGCTCTTCACACAACCTGACCTTTAATTTCACCATGGCAGCAAGTTCCCAACCCAAATTAAAACCATTTACTGTACAGCTGTGAGTGAGTACAACATAAATGAAACATACCACCACGTGGTAATCAAGCAGAGCTGGATAAGGGGGGGTTGAATGTTTTTGTTAATGTGTCCAGTTTAATCAAGGCCTTGAAAAGAATACTGTGCAATATTTCCAGTTGGGTGGATTCTATGCAGAATAGTAGCTCTTATGTATCAAAATTCAGTTTGTATTTTTTGACCACACATCATGTGTGTTTTTCATGACAAGTGGACCAACAGATGTGATCCAAATGTACATTTATATGTCTGGCACACTCTTATTCAGGCAGCTTGTAGCATTGGGAGTCTTGCCCAAGGACTCTTCTTGTGTTGCATAAGGCAGTTTTACATAGGTCTACAGGAACCCGTGCTGTACCAAAACGTTATAGAACCTCGAGCATGTTTTGATTTTCCAGTGTTTCATCATTCTAGTTTATGACTCGATTCCGTCCACAGTTTATGATCGGTCATCTCAAAACCACAGGAAACCAACAGTCAAACCAACAGGAAGTGCTTCTGTCAGAGCTGCTTTTGCTATTGTGGTCTTTCATAATGTATAGTCTTATTTGAGATATCTGTTTTTGTGATAAGAATGGAACCCAGATAACTTTTTAGCTGGATCACCTTCACGTTTCTCAAAGCTTTAAAGATGTTGTTCACATCACAGAAAACTCCCACTGAAATGTATCTTCAGTCCAAACAGTCGCGCTTAAACTTCACCGATATTCCAGTTGTTAGTTTGTATCTCTATTGTTGTGTTTTGTGTAGAGAGTAAAAACTTTGCGATCGTGTTGTGATGAAATTTCCACCAATCAGAAATTTCATCAATCTACCGATTAGAAAGCAGTGGGTCAGCGGACTGCGTCCCATTTTCATTCCTGCCGTTGTGCAGCTCAGATTCAGCTCAGGTACGAGTCGCTTTATTTGTAATGGGAAAAGATTTGTTCGCGGTACGGCACGGTTCCTTGTGCCAAGGGAAAAGTGCCACTTGTGAGTTCACCTGGGCAGACTGATCCTGAAGGGAAAAGCCGAATGAGAAGAAGAAGAAGAAGAAGATTTAAATGTAGACAAATATTCTAGCATTAAATATGTATTTTATATATTCTAAAATGCTGTTCAGCTTCAGTTGCAGTCCAAAAGTCAAGTAAATACTCAACAAATCAGGAATCAGTAGCCAGAAGACAAACCAGTCAGCACTAACAATACTATACCAACCAGGACTCAGCAGAACACTGCCATTCCACTCCCTAAAATCTTTTTGCTGTATGAATTTAGGAATATAGTTTCCAAATGAAATAAATTTCATTGTATTAACATTTTTGGACATTTACACCTATTCAATTTAGACTCACTCATGGGTGCCCTCTAGTATTTTCTGACTTTTAATTTTTATTTAATGGAAACAATAGGAAGTCAGGCTAATCATGGACAGGTTCTGAACCAGTCAGAGTTCGGTTTGCAGGCATATGTTCAAAAGTAAATTCACATTAATGTAACTGGGTTTCACCTAAATTCAGAAGTGAAAAACTAAACAAATCCAATAGTCCTGATAATCACGGCAGAATTCTTAACAATTTGTGCCCATTTTCTTACCTTTAACCACCGTTAAACATCTAAGAGTTTCGTTAAGTTTGGAAAATGCTGAACAAGATCTTCTTTATTTTATAGCACATCATAAAACTGACACTGTGGAGAAAGTCTGGAGAGCAGTTACAGTCAGACTGAACTGAGGATACTGTAAATGACATAGTCTGGGAGTGTTTTTCATGAGGTGGTGTTCAGAAATCAGCATCATTACCTAATCTTGCATGTGAACCTTCAGAAATCTGTAAGCCACCTTTGGAAATAAAAAAAGAAAATTACTCTTGAATGCATCTGTTTACTACAGGGTTGCCCAAAGTTTCCAACTAGTCAAAGCGGACCCTAATTATCCTAATCCAACCCTGGCCTAAAGTTAATGCCACTTACTTTGACATTTTGTTTCCTAATAGGCTCAAAGGAATATGTTTTGAAGTACAACACGTCCAAATACAACACGTCCAAAATGTGCAAATACTTTTTGGGGCCACTCTAATGGAATACCAGTGTTTCAGTCTAGACTAGCTGGATGGAAGCCGTGGCTTTACTGCAGTTGCAGCAGGTCAAACTTTCCTTCGGAGGTCTTTTGAAATGCTTAATGCTAACAAACAATGAACAGAGAGCTTTCATTTCTAATACATTATTGAAGTGACTGCATGGGGCATTCCGCTAACTGGAAATGCCATGCTAACGTGCTGGGACCCCCACCCCCCCACCCCCAGACGAGAGGGACCCACTAAATGGCAGCTGATGTCAGTGAGTCATGCTCTGGTGTGGGGGGTGGTGGTAAAAAATTAACAACAGCTTTGGTGCTCACGACACATTTCACTCCAATTCACGGCACCAATGGCAATTGAAACAATGGTGCACTGAAAGATGTTATTGATGTTACGAAGTTGGTGCGCTAAGGGGGCTGAGCGTCTTTTGGGACATGTGCTGTAAGGCTCTGTTAAGTAAATAAATAAAAACAAGCAAAATCTTCACATCTTCCATATCTTTCCTGCATACACACTTTGTGCTGCCCCTGAACTTGCTGAGGGGCTAAAGTCTCTCGCTCGTCTTTCTCGTCTCAGGTTAAGACACTCTCAGCACAGTCATTATTTACACACCTAACTGAATTAAGGTCATTTAGCCTTTAGATTCGTCTACATCATTTACTGAAAATGTATCCCATTTTTCAGGGAGAAATAAAGGATAGAACAGCATCATTTGGCCTTTTAGCCTAATCAGTGGTTTTAGAGAGAGGCTGTGGAGCCCACATTACTCCAACTGACTTACCCAAGACCCTGCAAAAGCTGGTCGGAAGCTGTTAGCATAGCCTTGTTTGTGCAATGCTAACTGAACCTAGCTAGCATTCACCTAGCAATATTAGCTTTGTCTGGATAAATCGTTGTTTAAATTGACATTATCCACAGTGGGGGGCTGTGAACTAATAGCTAACACAGCTATTTCACACAATTTGGGTTATTGAGTCAAATTTGAACGTACATTGGTCAGGTTAAAGAATGCTTCCCGGAATCCTGTCCTTACTGGATAATGTGACTCTTGTTCATATTATATGCCCAGTCCTTGTCCTTATCTCTGTGGCCACTGCTGTCTTCGCCATTTCCCTCTTCTGCTCTCTCTCCTACTCCTGAAATCTCCCTTTTCTCAATTCTGTGATCCAGAGCTGGAGCGGGGGATTCCGTCTGGGCTGTGACTGGATGCTCGGCCCATCATCTCCTGCCCCCACTCCCTGTGGCTGGACTCCTGCAGGCCGCGGCCCGTGGTCTCTATGGGCAGGGCGCAGGAGGCCACCGCAGCCAGCAGGCAGCAGCAGCAGTATACCGACAGCGTCAGGTACACCGACGACTCCAGCATGACCTGCAGGATAGAGTGTGAAGTTAAAAACTCTTTAAATCCTTATTTTTCAGTACAGTCATGTTTGCATTCAAATTCTGCATGTACTGCTGTACTACCCTTACTTCAGCATTACACCTGGTTTGGAAGCAGTAGGGCCAATAAATCGGAACACACAGCTTAATATATACTGTATAAAAGGGCTGCTTCAGCACTTCCTTATTTACTGAGACTGTAACTGAAGAGGCCATAGCTAATCGCTAATAAAATATTTGTCTTTGACTACCATCTGTTTCGGAGCCTCCAGGGCTGTTTCACTTAGGCCTTCATTTTTAGTTCACAAAAAGCATTTGGATGATATCATAAATTCTTCGGTCTATTGCTCTGTGGTAACAAACATATTACAAACATATAATTTTAATGGAAAAGAAGTGAAGTCTGTAGGTTTGAAGGTCTGAGGTATATTACTATAAATATACTACATACAGGCTAACCTGTGTTAAATTAGTAAACTGCAGGGCTATTAGGCAATAATACAGTAAACTATAAGCTCCTAATGGGGTACCTGGGCCACAAAGGGTGTGATCAGAGCTCCAACCCGGGCCATGCCACTACTGGTGCCCAGCCCAAGTGCCCGTGTTGCTGTAGGATACACCTGCAAACAACAGCAAGAAAGTCTGATTACTATATTTCATTTCTCCTAACAGGTTTAAATTAGATTCTAACTTGATATAAAGTGAATGTCAATATTTAGTACTACGTTCATTAGTACACCAGTGTTTCCCCTTCCATTAAATATTGCAGGTTGCTCACTCAGTCAAACTGCGCTAATGTGTGTTTACAGTCATTACATTTTGATGCGATATGGATTCATTTTCTGAATCAAAATAAATGAGCAGCAAAGTCTAGCTCTAGTCTTCGCGTGTCTAGTCGCACTTAGTCCTTAAAGAACGTTTGCACAAGCTATTGAGAGGGATTGCACATGAATACATTGGGGAGAAAACGAAATAACATCTATTTGGTCTTAAACAATAATATGGTCTGGAAAACGAATCATACGAAGTAATATAACACAGTATACTGTGAATATTCAAGTTTGGTACTGTAAATGGTGCAGGGTATTGACTTACCTCGGGGGTGTAAACGTAAGCTGCCTGAAAGCCTCCAGCGATAAACGCCCTCGCGATGAAGATCAGAACTGTTAAAGAAGTCCTAAAACAAATGCACAGCATTACACACTTTGTCCTCCCAATTTATATTTACGGCGTTTTGCAGATGCTTTTATCCAAAGCCACTTCCACTCCCTAACTATAGGGGGCAGTCTCCCTGGTGAAATGTGGGGTTAAGGGTCTTGCTCAGGGACCCAGTGGTGTTCTGCTGAATGTAGAATTTGAACCCTTGACCTCTTGGTCCAGAGACAAGTATCCTACACACTTAGCCACCTCTATGTCAGATTCATGTAATGCTTTTAGTGTAAAATTTCCACATGTGTAAAACTGTAAAGATAACTAACATTATCTGTTTTAATTCAAACCATCCACAGCCTTATAGGCTGAAGCCCAGCTGCAGTGCTCTCAGAGACCAACGGATAAATCAATGTGCGGCGATCATTTTATAATAACAAAGTTACTGATTAACTGAACATTATAAAAACTTTCTGATGTACCTCATTCTGTCCACTTTGAAACATTCTACAGCTTATTAACGGAAAAAAATATATTTAATGGTCTGATTTGTGGAAATTAGAGATTTGAAATTACAAAAGTAAATAAAATGGCGTTGGTAATTGCAATTGTTGATCATTTCTGTGTTAAAAACTACATAAAATACTCTCAATAACCATGCATGGCTTTTTTAATCTGTTCACAGCCCTGATATATGATAATTGTAAAAACTATAAAACACAAAAACAGTCTTTGTGGGAACAGATTTAATGTATTTAATTCATGTGGAAATTAATTCAATTTATTTTATAAATCATTAAATAAAAACGTCCGTGTATGAGACCTAAACACTCCTTGTCGTATTTATAACCAGCCAAGAGCCTAAATTAATCAGTAAATGTCATTTCACTCCAGAGTTGGCAGCTTCTTTTGGAATATATGTCTAAATGCCAATGGCTCAGCTCTGAAATGCAAATTCACCAGAGACAACTTTGGCAGCTAGAAGAGTTTTGCTTCTTGCTGCCAGCATGAACAGAAGGTTTATGATGTGACTTCTGGCTTGCTGACCTCTCTACTGGTCAGCTCATAACAAGCCAAATGCATAGTAAACACAGCGAGTGGGCACTCCACAGTAACTACTGAAATCTCTTCCTTTGTAGTTCCACACTATTGGCGCCTTTTTTCATGTGTAAACACACCACAGCACACAGTGTGAACAGTGTGAACAGTGTAGTCTTCTCTGTGTTTAACCCTTTCACCATGAGAAGCAGTGGGCAGCCAGGGACGCAGCCGGGAGCCGTGTGTGGGCACCGTACCTAGATAGAAACTACCACAGTGGTGCCATTTGCAGTTCTAAAATTCGAACCACAGCCTTCCAATCGTTGGGGAAACTTCCTAACCAGCAGGCCACCTGTAGCCCACTGGCTGGAGCTCCTTAGCAATGGTCAGGTTAACTTGGGACTAGATATAGTTTGGTGGTGGACTCCTCTCACCATAGAGAATTTCATCACTTTACACTACCAGGGGAGGCTGGTGGCCTGGTGATTAAAGAAATTCTCCTGTTATTGTGGGTTTGAAGTCCAGGACTCCCATTGGCACAACTGAGGTGCCCTTGAGCAAGATACCGTCCCCCAGTGCCGCTGTCAGAATCACCCCCTGTTTCATTTTGTGAATGGGCTTCCCCTGTTATTGTGAGTCTCGAGCTAGGATACGCAAACGCCAGAATCTCTGTGCTCTGTGTAAAAGAGTGACGTATTCACGCAACAGATCACTTACGGCGTTTGTGTAACCTACGCCAAAGAGCATACACAGGGGGCTCGAG
>JBBKCR010194057.1:0-13400 GCA_037577295.1 Ladigesia roloffi | reverse complement strand
TTTCTCTCTCTCTTTCTCTCTCTCTTTCTCTCTCTCTCCCTCTCTCTCTCTCTCTCTCTTTCTCTCTCTCTCTTTCTTGATTCTGAATGGGACATCTACTGCCCCTGTCTTCTAGCCATCCCCTAACCGTAAAAAAAAAAGAGTTTAGGACACAGCAGGAAGCTGTCGGGAAAGAGATGTAAAATCAGAATAAAATACAGAGAAATCTGTTGAACACCAGCTATGAAATTTGAATACAATTAATATCCAAAATGAATCCCCTTTCAGGAATGGAGATCAAACATCGTGGTTCAGATCTTAATGTTTAATGTTCTAATCAGGTCTTGCTCCTAGAATTCTTAAAATATTGATTAAAACATTTAAAGGATAGTAAATAGTTAATGGTCTGATAGTGTAATGTTTATATTCACATTGCACAAATTAATATTTAATCTGAAATTGTTAATTGGGCAAAAAAGTAGTTATTAAGGCAAAAATGTTCATTAATAATGGCAAATCCTGTTAAAAAGGAAAAACAATTACATTCGTAGAATTGTTGGCAAGAGTCAGTACAAACGCAAACAGTATGTCGATTACAAATGACGCACAGTCATCCCAACAGGCCCAACAATTTTCATATTTAAACACTACTCAACCATCAATCCCCTCACTAATCCCTCTAACCCCACATCCATGGGAAAACAGTTTCACTTCCCTCTGTGTCTAATTCTTGAACATTTACTGAGCTGGGACTACACATCAGAGGCGGCGGCTCTTAATTATCTCCATGTTTGAAAATGAATGGGGCTAATGCTGGTCTTGTACTCCTCATTAAACCGGAACACCCAGGCCATTAGAGCGCCCTAGAGAACATCAGAGGCGAGGTAGATTTAGAGTGTTGATTAAAGGGCTCTCCGAGGAAGGCTTCGGGGATTCTGAGCTGGGGGAAGCGAGATTTTATTGTTGCTTTGGCTCTTCTGGAAGATTGGTCCATGTTTTCACTTGATGCATTGTGTTCATTCTGCTGTCCTCATCCACAGGTGATGCTGGCGGCCTCTTACTGGTCCCTCCTGGCCCCCGCGATTGAGATGGCGGAGGAATCTGGGAAATACGGGGCATTTGCCTTCTTCCCTGTGGCAGTGGGGTTCACGTTGGGAGCTGCGTTTGTTTACTTTGCTGACCTGTTGATGCCTTACCTGGTGAGTTGAGTGTGGAAATGGTTTGGAATGACTGACACTGATCACATTTACACGTCAAACAAGGATCAGAACTTGATCTGACCCGCAAAAATATTCACTAATTAACTGAACGTGATCGTTGTTTCATACGTGAACACACAACAGCACACAGGGTGAAATTCTTCCTCTGCATTTAAACATATTCACCAAGTGAAGCAGCAGCCAGGCAGGAGCACAACATCTGGGGAGCAGTGTGTGGGGACGGTACCTCAGAGGTGATTAGCACTCTGGGTAATTGAACCCACGACTTCCTGATCGCAGGGCAAACACCTGAACCACTGGACTACCAGCTGCCCCAGAAGGACCAGAAACCAATCTGACATCAAAAATATGAGTTAATCAATGATCAAAACCCAACCTCACCCATAAAAATTAATTAATGAAGGACCAGAACCTGACTTAACCTGTACCGATTGTGTAAGTTGTTTAGAACTTATGAAACTTGCAAAATTTGAGCTAACCTGAACCCAGCCCACCAGATCACCACCAGGCGGCCGTATCATTATCTGGTTAAAGTGCAGAAAAAGAAGGTAAGAGAGGGACCAAATTAGAGGTTCAGGCTTGATTTTTGGGCTGAATTTCAAGGCCTGGTTGCAACAGCTGTACAAACCCTGGCTGATGAGTTTAAAGATGAATTGGGATGTTTTTTTCAAAAGATGGTATGTGGGAATGGGGCAGTGAGGATGGGGGGAAGAGATTCAGGGAGGAGCTCTTAGGAGATGGAGAGGTCCGATGAGGACAGGCTGGAGGAGGCGCTGGATGGAGGACATATGGAGGAGGGAGAGGCGGACTTGTGAGTCACTAGCACACAGCCGAAGCAGAGATGAGTCATTAATAGGCAGACTCTCTCTTTCTCTCTCTCTCTCTCTCTCGGTCCCCAAGGAGCATGGATTGTGACGAGGTCTGCATCACATATCCTAAGAGTCTTATTACCTTGTTACTTTCTCCTCACTGTCTGGATCTTAAAATTCAGTGTCTCAGGTCTAAATTAGATGGTGCTGAGATGCTGTGGCATTGCAGCTCATTCACAAGGTTTGATTCTGAATGGGACATCAATATCTCTTTCCCCAGAAGTTCCCTCACATAGTTAGGAGACAGCAGGAAGCTCTCAGAAATAGATTTAAGAACAGAATGACGGACGAGAACTCTGAAAGGAATGTCAACGCAAATAGTGGATTAGTCTTATAGTGTAATGATTATATTCACATTGCACAAATGATTCTTGAATATGAAATCGTTAATAGGGCAAAAAGTAGTTACTACTCGTTACTGCCGAATGCTGTTAGAACAGCGTATCACACTGCTGTTTACCACGATTATGACGATGTTTCATTGTGCTAGCCCATGCTAGCTGTGCATGACGAGCTAAATTGAATCCGGTGTGAAATACGGCTCGCTGGCCGCTGGCCGTTTCCCCCCCCATGGTGTTTGAACAGCTGCTGGGGTCCCTTTTACTGCCACCAAGGCAAACAGGAGCCCAGCGAGGCGGAGAAAGGACGAGCGATGCCAGCCCAGCAACCCCCAGCGGAGCAATTACATCAACAAAGTGGCCAGTCGCGCTCCCTCCTTGGCCCTTTGTGGGTGCCTCGTTTCTGGGATGAGGGAGCTGGACCGCGCTCCGGGCGCTTGACTAATGTGAGCGCAAGCTGTTGCAGGATTGAGCATCAGGCAAACATCTCCTTAGTGGGCTTTGTTATAATGATAGATCTCACTCCCCAGCCCGCTGACTGATCAGAGAGACGCGACTGGGGGAGGGGGCACAGGTGGGCATATTGTGGGGCAAAGATGGCAGCCGTACTGTTGGCCTGTGGTGTCCCCGAACTGGAGTTATAGCAGAGAATTAAGGAGGAACAAGTCTCAAACACTGTGTACCGTCTCTTGGGGTCTTGTTTAACCAGTGTGAATGATGCGGCCTAATAACAAAAAGGCATTTGGGGGCCTTGTTTTTGTGTCTCGCTTCAACAAAGATGGCGTTTTGATGGAACCGTATATTCAGCTTGCCTAGGTTACATTCTCAGTGCAAATATGAGGTCATGTTCCTGGTGTCGGATACATTTATAACGGGATCTGACCACTACAACACTTTCCCAAGTCATTTAGGCTCACTGCTTGTTCTTGGACGGTTGATTTATGTGCTGAAGATCTTCAGTGTTTCCCACAGCCTTGTACTGCGGTGGTATGTGGGGGGTGAAGAGAAAGAAAAAAAATGTGTGGAGTGAGACGCTGCTATATGTGATGGGTGTGGGCGCTGCGCTGCTATCAGTGGCTGTTATCAGTCAAATACAGTGCAAACCATTTGTCTGTCATTGTTTAATCTGTTATGGCCCTGGTGGAGCCATCCTGTAGAATGTTGGTCTTCTAGTAGCTCTTATTTAGAAATCTAGGCCTACGAGCATTACGAAACGCAATGTAATCAAAATCTGCTTCACCTTCATCTTAATATAGGTCTGGAAATTCACCAAACACCTTAATTGTGACCTTATAACAACATTTAAGGCATACGTATAAACCCCTTAATCCTACATTTAAGGCATTAATCGAGTTGTTAATTTGAAAAAGAAAGGCGGAAATTCCATAATTTTAACCCTTAATCAGCCTCACGTTCCCTTAAATTGGGACCTATTATGCAAATCTCACATAAAAAATGTTATAATTGGTCAATGGGTTTTACAAAACATGTAAGTGAAGTTCTTTGCACAAAGTCACATTCACATAAATAGATATCACCAAATTTATTCACAGTTTTAAAATGAGTCGTGTCCTTTTTATGCAAATAAGTTGTTCCTGGCCATGCTCCACCCATCCCATGCTTAAATTGGTCCTTTTACCTCTGAATTTGACATTAGAGTTTGTGTCCTTAACACCAGTAAAGTGTTTCTTTCTTTCCCTCCATCCCTTCATTCTGTGAAAGTGGTTCTAGCCTGTATGGTGACCATGCTGAAAGAAGGAAGGGAGGGAAAATGCATGAGAAATACACTAGGTGGACCAAAGTATTGTGAAACTTAACACACTTTGAAAATGCAGAAAATAGGCGATATCCAGCCCTACATGTTCAACTCGGAGTCGGACCCAGAGCAGGACGAACACAGTACTTCAGGTGTGCTGGTTGACATTGCGCTCGGCTTATCCATGTTTGTAAATCTGGGATCTGGGGTTGGAGTGCAGCTGGCATGCCTTACTGTATACGTATATGGGAATAAAACTCGCGTTTTACGCCGTGATTGGTGTATTTTCACCACAATTTATTTGCCTTAACCAATAGTGGAGGTTGTCCTTTATGTTTTTAGCGAGCTTTGCCACTGCATTGGTTCGGTATAACTTAACTACATAAAGCTGCAAATCCCAAGATGGCCGCTGAAAGGTGTGACAAGCAACAGGCTTGTGGGCAGGGTCTTGACAGATGAGG
The DNA here is from genome assembly GCA_037577295.1 of Ladigesia roloffi. Lineage (NCBI taxonomy): Eukaryota > Metazoa > Chordata > Actinopteri > Characiformes > Alestidae > Ladigesia > Ladigesia roloffi. The sequence continues at coordinate 8,777 of JBBKCR010194057.1, read as the reverse complement.
GGCGATTCTATGCAGGTGACCGTTTTTGAAAAGGTTTGTTTTGAAAATGTCAAGAATAAAGCTGGTGATTTATGTCCAAAGAACATCATGAACAGGTTTGGGAGTGGAGTACGAGGGACTTGTTTTCTTTTGGACTGCAAAAAACAGAGATGTATACTGCTCTGGATAAGAGCATCTGCCAGATGCTGTAAATGTAAAAGTCTGCCCAGTGCAGTAAATGTTGTGGGTATATTCACCATTGGGTAAACCTGTGAGCACCTCAACCTTCAAAAGCAGCTAAATCAAAGGTTTGTAATGGGATATAGCTCATCATTTCAAGTGTGAACCTTCTTTCATCCTCTTTCATTAGCAGCTGATGGGCTATTTCTTTTCTCTTTTCCATTTGGGCCTTGTCATGTAAAGAGCAAGATTAGTTTTCTGCTTCATTTGCTGCTTAGATGCTGCGCTAATGCTGGGTCTTGCACTAAAAAACGCATTTGATTGCCTGTACCTGTGTAATCCACTTACTTTGCAGCTCAGCATGGAGGGCAGTGGATATTAGCTGTGTTTGTGTTCTTATTGCCTGAGAGCGCCTTGGTTCTATGGTGGTGTTTTAATGAGTTTTTTTTTTCCGGTAGTTGGTGAGGATGATAACAGCGCATGGTTTAGTGGTGCATGAATAAGACCAAAGTACTATTATTAACCCTTTAAGGTCTTGTGAGCTTAGTCGGTGTAGTACTGTTGTCCTTGGTATTGCTGAGGTTGTTTGCAGCAGTTTTGTAGTTTCTGGTCCTCTTATGCTCATGCTCTTCATGTACTCACCATCATAAAGCTGAATTACAGGTGAGGATGTTCATGGGTGTCATATAATTGATGTGATTTGCTGTTAAAAAACAGAAAACATGGGGGCAGAGTTGGTAATAAAATCCCTGCGTGTCAAGGTTATGAACTCCTTATTTATGTTACTGAACAGGCCGTGAGCCTTGCCCCGTAAACTACCTCTAGTGAGGGAAAGGGATCCAGACGACAAAGGGAGTTCCATACTGGGGTTTTATTAACTCAAAACAAAGAATACAAACTTAAAGTGGCTCGAGGTCCGTCAAAAGTGGAACGTAGACACTAACCGTAGACACAGGAAACAGGGAGGTATGAGGTGGCATGAGGAGATGGACACATGAGGGTTTGCACACAAAACCAAGACTTCAATACCTTACATAAACCAGACACAAAGGAGGACCAGGTGCAAACCATAAGACACGTGACACAAACACAAACCAAACACATGTCAAAATAGAAGGCCCCTTCACTATACATAAACCAAACCCAAAACATGAAAACGTGAAACCAAAAGACGGTGGACTCAGTAGCCACCGTTACAATTTATTATGAAATGTTTATTTTTTACTGGATAACTTCTGTAAAGTGACCTTGAGTGTTGTGAAAGGTGATTATAAATCAAATGTATTCTTCTTCTTCTTCTTCTTATTCTTTTTCTTATTCTTCTTCTTCTTCTTCTTCTTATTTATTATTTATTATTATTTATTATTATTTATTATTATTTATTATTATTATTATTATTTGTATTATTTATTATTATTTAGGTTCGGACTGTTGAACACAGCTTGATAGCTTTTTTTTTTAAGCAATTAAAAAAAACTCAGCTTGGATTTTTGTTTCTCTTGGTAGGTCCCATGTTTTGGGAAATGGGAAATCCCTTGTGCTCATTCCGATGAAGCCGCAACACTCATTAAACAAGCTGCTGTGTAGAAATATTTATGGTCTCTGCGAATCTGTTTGGAGGGGCCACAGTGTTCTGAGCTGGTATAAGGGTTGAAAGCACCCATATACAGTTTTAAGTAATTCCTGAGCTTCATAGCTAGAGATGATTTGCGCTGAGATGATAAAGATGGAGTTCTTCCATTGTTGTCACAGTGGAAGCACCAGAGAGTTTGTAGACCCACAGCCCACTGTTTGCCTTGAGAACACAAACCCTGGGAGAAGTTTTAATCAGTTTCTGATGGAGAGTTGAGTGCTTTGAAGTATTATATTCATGTGAGGTCTAAATTTGCATTTCACTTACATGCATTCATTCACGGGTTCATCATTGGTAAGTATTTAACAGTGTTTTTCAGTTTTTCGGAGCTGTTTTTTATTGGTAGCCAGTGTTTCTTCATGGCACGGCAGCTTTTGTCTTTTCATAAATGTGTCATTTGGATTTTGGACGTTCTGTCTCATGACACATTGTAATTGTTGGCTGTTTTCATGCCTTTAACGAGTGTGATGGGACACGCAACGGCCCTCCTTCACAGTTTTGTGAGATTGTCATAATTGTTTGTAAAACACAAGAGTGGAGGTCTAGTGGACACGATCGCATTATTGTCCAGTCAATATTTTCAGCTAACCCTGCAATTATAAAAAAGGCAAGTTTGCATGCATTATTTTTGCATCTTTTGGTATGTTCATCATCTTATGTACATCCCTTTGTTATTTAGCCCTGAAGGTGGGATTTGGTAGGATTTGAACCCATGACCTCATGATGCAAGGGCAAGTATACTACCCACTTGGCCACCACCAGCAACCCCCCCACCCCCACTGCCCCTCTCATCATAGGTTTTTTTGGGGGGGGGGCAACTCTCTTTGGGTACAGAAAACACTGCCCTTCTGAATCAGGAAACATTCTAAATCTGTTCTACAAAGCTGGAGAATGTAGTTCTCAACAATGTCATTCTACAGCATTGAAATATACCTTAACTGGAGCTATGGAACCCAAACCCTGCAAAGCAGCCTTTAGTGATTTTCCTCCTCCCCCAAACTTCGCTCTGCATTTGCGAATGTAAGGTTCTCCTGGCATCCACGAACCCAGACATGTCTATCAGACTGTGGCATGATCCAGCGCTCAGAATTAATTTTGATCCACTGCATCTCAAACACAATGATTTAACTATGAAGGGCCTAATCAACAAATCTCATGATGCTATTGCTCAGTGGTCCAGTTCTTTGAGGCCTTGCAACCAACCAGTATATTACTGTCTAGTCCCGCAAGGTTTTTGCGATCTGGTCTTGTACTTTTCTTCAGCCTGCTTGCTCTTCTTACAAGTAGCTTTCCACCTTGTGTTGTTTCTCCACATTTTCTGGTCATACTTTGTGTTTGATGCCGAACATCCCTGCTGAACATCTGCATGTACCATGGAGAACGGTCTGCCCTGAATATGTTGTAAGCTTGTAAATAACATGTCTAAAGTTGTCCTGACTCTAGAACATTTGAAGATGCACCCTCACTCTGGGATTACTCATGAGGATCTTGCAGAAAGTGATTTATTCTGTCTGATCATTAGAGCCTGTTGATAGATGGCAGCTGAGGCGATTCAAAGGCGCGAGCCGACGAGTCCTGCTTGGGTTCCTCCGCTGGGGGGGCGGGGTCTGTCCTGTCAAAAGCTGTCAGACAGACAGGAGCTGACCCAGTTGAGGCATTTTAGCACTTTGCTCTCACATACTCAATTAGTGCCTTTTCATCTTGCTGCATCAAAAGCTGCAGGAGCTGTGCTGGGACCCCCATGAAGCTTTTAGAAATGGCCCCCTTGATTCAAGACCTTTTGTGACTTATTTTCCTCCCTATTTGAGAGGTAATGAGCTTTAAGAAGGTCAACGCCACCAGCCAATGACTCGGCTCCTACAGAGTTTAGCTCCAACACCAATCAATCTCAAATAATCCATGTAATAACTGCCTTCACAGTCCATCATTTGATGAATGAGGAGTGTCAAACTTCAGCTGGAGGTGGAATTATTTCAGAAAGTTTTTCACCAGGATATGGTGACCACATTCTTCTGGCTCCACTCCCCCCGTCTCCATCCTTCTGTGAAGGCTAGATGTTGGAACATTGCGGTGAGGATTTGATTGTGGCCCTTAAAGCCTTAACGAGGGCAGTTTCTGATGTTGGAACATAGCTGTGAGGATTTGATTGCAGCCCTAAGAGCATTAGGAAGGTCAGGTGCCGTTACTGTGACGTTACTATGAGGATTCGATGGCAGCCACAAGAGCGTAATGATGTCAGGCGCTGATGCTGGAAAGTTGCTGTGAGGGTTTGATTGTAGCCTTGAGGATGTTACTAAAGTGAAGTCCGAAAACATTAGCGCAGGCCCAAAAGCATTAGTGAGGTCAGGTATTGATGTTGGAATATTGATATGAGGGTTTGAATGCAGCTTTAAGGACATGAATGAGGTCAAGTACTGATTTGGGAAACTGCAGTGAGGATTGCAGCCCTGAAAGCATTACTGGGGTCAGGTATTGATGTTGGAACATTGCTGTGAAGATTTCTTTTCTACAAAAGCATGGTTCAGGTCAGGTATTGATGTTGGAACATTGCTGTAAGGCTTTGTTGATTGCTGTGAGACCGTTAATGAGATCAGGTGATCAGTTCAGGCTCATAAAAGCTACACCAACTCCTCCCTGGATGGAGCTTCATCACTCCAGAGAACTTCGCAGCCCTGGGGTGATTTATACCCTTCTAGTACAGATGCATGATGACTTTGGGTTGCTTCAGAGCCGTTCTATTTGTCAGTACTTTTCTGTGGGGATACAAGCTGAATTAGAAGAGGATATCTGGAGACATTTGGACTACGCATTAGTAAACATATCTGTAACTGTGCCAGTTTAGTCAATTATATTTCAGCGCTCTCAGAAACTGCATCTTTAAAAGATCCTAGCCTGTTTTTTTCTGGCACCTTACACATTAGAGCTACCCGACTAGACATGGGATGATAACCGGTTTCAAGGTTTACCGCGGTATAAAAAAAAAGTTCTACCGTTCCTACGATATTTGCATTGTTTGTGTCGTCAAAGGAAGGATTTGTTTTTGAAAAATTTATTTGTTTCTTTATTTTGATTGTTGTTGAGTTGCAGGTTTAGGCTCACACAAGTGACTGCAATTTAATTTGCTTAAGAAGTTCAATGTTACAAAATGTTTTTTATGTTTCATAAAATAAAATATACTGTGTTCAGTTGGAAAAAAAGAGTTGTTTTTTACCCAGACATTAAAATACAACATTGTAGAGCAGTAATTACAATACTGTGATACCATGATATTTTTATCCAAAGTTACCGTACCCATGCCTATACCCAACACATCAACAGTAGAAGTCCTGGCTGCAGAAAAATTACAATTTTCACAGTCCAAAATTCACACAGATTCACACTGATGCAGATGTCCGTGCTGTTCGGATGGGTTGCTGTTATTATTTCTTAATTTTGTGGTAATTTTTGCAGTAGTATAACTGCAGACTGAGGGAAGGCTGTGCTTGTTGAAGCCTGGTGGTCTGGCATTAAGCAGACCAGGGTAGCGATCTCTGTCTGAGTAGTGTAGGCACTGCCAACTGACAACGTTTGAACCTCGACAGGTTTCTGAGCTTTTCCTTACTTCACCGTGTCAGACAGACAATACCCACCAAAATTTTGGCTCGTTAAACGATTTCCGTTTTTATTATTGGCTGCATTGTCGATTAATATTAAAAACATCACCTATTGCTCTGATGACAACTTTGCACACAATTGGCGTTTTTGTCAATGAGATTCATGAGGAATTGACCTGGAAGGGTGGTTAATTAACAGCTGTTCTCTATCAAGAGTTCATTATTGGAGATTCTTAATGTGTTTGGGATCATCAGTTGGGATGGTGGGGTTGGTGCACAGTTAGTGATTCTGTTCCACTAAGGTTCTACTGCACATTATGGCAAGAACCACTTTAATAAGTGAAAAGAAACAACACTCCATCATTAACTTATTGGAAAATGTCATGTGTTCATTTTCTTTGTTTTCAGTATTACTCTACAATGTAGAAAATAATAAAAACAAAGCAAAAACATTGAATGAGAATGTGTGTCCAAACTTTTGGCTGGTAGTGTAAACAGATAGTTTTGATGTTGCAAAATGCAATTCAGGCTCAGTCAAAAAGTGGGACCAATAAACAGGTGGGAGGATAACAATAAAGCGTCAAAAAAACAATAAAGTGTCTTAGCGTTCGGCCATCTACCCACTCATGGGTTCCTCGGGTCTCCAGGGGTGAGTGAGGTTTTTTGAGCAAAAATGACATTCGGCAAAGGGTCAGGTGTAATTGATCCTGGAGGTGTGTGGGCTGCATGGCGACTGCTGGTCGCCTCAGTCAAGCTGGTCAGTGCTCACATTACTGCGGGTGATGCTGGTGATGCTTCAGTCTACATTACAGCTGAGGATCACAGGCTGCCATACCCCATAATCTAGTGTTAGTAATCTAAATGTTATCTATGATCTTTGTGCTGTCTGTCCTCATCAGATTGTTTAATGTCTCCTTAATGGCATTTTGGATCAGGATGACATTTACTTCTAAGGGGTCTGTCAAAGTGTCACACTAAATAATGAAAGAATTAAATCAAGGCCATGAATGTGTCATCACTTGACTTGCTAAATCATAGGAATCAGAACTAAGCCTTGTTCTTGAATTACTAAAGAAGAAATGAGATACATGGCCTTGACTTATTGAGGAGAAGGAATGTAGAAAAGACGTCATGGCATTGGAATGCGAATGCGAAAGTCATGATCATACGTTTTTAAAAAAGAAATGAATTTGTATCCAAATAAGAATGCGACACATGGCCACAACTTAGTCATAGGAATGCCGTAATTATGTCTCGACCTTCGATCTGTAAGGAATTAATCGTAATGGGAATTCATTTTTATCTTCCACTGAATGAGGCATATGAATTTGATTATTTAAGTTTTCCTATGTCTTGTTATATATTTTTTTTATTGTACTTTAACTCAAGGGGGGGGGAGGGTGTCTCGGTTAAAAAAAAGCAGAAATCCCTCCTGCAGTATCCCGTGCACAGTTGACTCTTCGTACTCATTGGGACTTTTTTACAGTAAGCTCTCTCAAGCGGAAAGCAAAGGCTCGGCGGCTCTCTCGGCTGTAATTTACAATGTTTAACAGAATAGCTTTGATCTCAAATAAGAGTTGCGTCAGTCCCCTCTATTTTTTTCCCCGCCTCGTGGATGGGCAGCTGATTAGAGGAGTACACAGAGTCCGGCGAGTGATTCATAATTCATAGTGAAGAGTGGCTGTGGGGCTCATTTATTCCTGCCATGTATATGGAGCTCATTCGGAACGCTGCATATGGCATCGGCCAGGGTGACCATTCAAGGGAAAGGCCAACTTGTGTGTTTTTTGTGTGTTTTTTTTACACTCTTGAATAGTCATCTCCCTCTGAAATGTCAGCGCGTAGCTTAAGCCTGACAGACGTGCGTGCACACACACCCACACACACGCGTACGCACACACACCTGCCTGTCAAAGAGCACTGGGGGGGTTCACCCGTATGCAGATGGAGAAGAAAAAGGTGAAAAACAGATGGATCTGGATGGACAGTAGCATTACAGAGAGCAGGAATGGACATTGGAAAGCCCACTGTTCCCCAAGCCAGTTACATTCTCCCTCATTTTACACACTTTTGTGCATATTTAATGACAATGGTGGTGACCTATTCACCAGCTTCTTGTTCAGATTGCCTGAACCTTCAGAACGTAACTGCTGCACCATACCTCCCAACGACTGGAACTCCTACACCATTTTAATTTGGAATGGATATGCTGGAGAGTAGGAGGCCTTGAGTAGAAGGTAACTCATGCACAATTTATGAATATGCTAGTGAATAGAAAGCCTCAGGTAAAAGATTGGAGCTCTTGCACTATTTAATGTGGACCAGAAAGTTTGAATTATGAACTGGAGGATAAGAAGCCCCAGCTAACAGTGTGCAACTTCGGCTCCGTTTAAGCTGAATTTTGAAAAAATAAAATGGAAATCCTGCTGTCTCAAAAAAGTGTTATGTTGAATAGACTTGATAATGTGGTTTCTGCCACTGTACAACTCACTCTCCTCCATAAACATGCACTTATTTCAAACTATTCTTTAGTAAAGCTGAATTTATTTCACATTTAGCTACAGCCCCTTGCACTCTCATCCTACTGACGATAAAAGAACACCAGCCTTGTCAGAACAGCAGCTGCTCGGTGTGGTTTGCCCTTCTCTTGGCCCTCCTTCAGTCCAAGTGTCTCTCGTCCACGCCTCTCTATCCCGCCCGCCACGTTTTGCCTGCTCTCTGATCTGGAGCAGATGGAGGTATCCGTGCTAATGCTGCCTCATATCGATCTGTTCACCTCTGGGGTGCTAATTGGACAGCAGTGGAAGGGCACATGAGATTGCATTGCGTGTGTGTGTGTTCATAATGGATGTGGAAGGGTGGCATGTAAGGTCCTGAGGGGTCATCGCAAGGTGGCTGGTAAATAAAGCTAATGATAGCGGATTGTTCAGGCGGTTCACTCTGCACTCCTGGTCACAGCCCGGGTCGGATTGGGCTGATTAGATGTCAAAATGGTCCGGGCCGGGTTGACATGAAATCGAGCCGACGTGGAAGTGTTCATTTAAATCGGTCACTAATAATGCATGCGCCTAGTGTTGAATTATAGAGCTGTTGATTAAGGCCAGGCTGCAGATGTTGTCTCAGGTCTTGCCAGGGTGTGTGGGATCTGTGATTATTTGATTTTGAGTATCTGCCGATACCGAGTCCCGATCTTATACTTACATATACTACACGAAGGCAAATGGCAGGTCTCTCTTTGTGATCATTTGTGCTATCTTGGCTGTGATGTCCTTCGTGCCGTCACGACTCTCTCCTCTTCAAACTCTCCTGCAGCACGAGCTGACTCGTCTACGCACTCCTCCAATCACACAACGCAGACAATGATCCCCAATTCCCTTCAGTAATCACCCACA
>JBBKCR010194038.1:0-13401 GCA_037577295.1 Ladigesia roloffi | reverse complement strand
ACCTGTTCAGACCTTACTACCTGTTCAGACCTTACTACCTGTTCAGACCTTACTACCTGTTCAGACCTTACTACCTGTTCAGACCTTACTACCTGCTGTAGAGTTAGTTCTTGTACCAAGCCATGATACAGCTACAGAGTATAATCTTTATAGGAGCTCTGTAGAATGTGGTGTGCTATCCTCAGACTCTTCAGGAAGTCGAGACACTGCTGGGCCTTCTTTACAATGTAGCTGGTTTTGAGGATCCACATGGGTGTGAAAACCAAGGAACTTGGTGGAAAACTGTCACTGTGGTCTTCCAAATTTCTAAAGAAGTATCGTTTTTCTTTTTTCCTATTCACTTTACACTTTTAAGCTATATTTTTTCTAATGTCACTGAATATTGTACTGGGCAACCAATCAAGACAAACATCATTTGATAGATAAGAGCTGGTTTTACACTAAGCATTAAAGAGAGGTTGAAAAGTGGACATGTACAAATGAATAAAGGTGCATGAAGACAGACAAATGAAATACCAGACAAATGTTAAATAAGGTCTTTTAAGCACATGATTCCACTGCTTGTGTTTTAGGTGTTCAAACTATGGGGGTGCTTTTTGTAAAAACAGCTTCATGAATTGAGTAGTTTTTTCATCATTTTGCGCAATGTTCACACAATATTCACACATTTAGATATAAATGTGTGAGATACAGTGTTATGTTTTGGGACCTTTGGGACCTAATTGTTAAATGTTGCATTTAATCTAAATGTCTGTACTTTTTTCAGACGCGATCGGATATAATAACTCCAGATCGTGGAGGTGTATTATGGTAAATGAGGAAAGTTTTCATTGAGCCCTCTCTAACTGAGAAGTTTCATGGAGATTGGTTGTTTCTCCACATAGAAAAGCCGTGAGAACCTTCCATAGGGGACTTGATCTTTAGCTAGGGCTAATATGTGAAAGGAGGGGGTCGTTTCACTGAGCCCTATCTAACTGTGAGGTTTGACATTTAGAGTGCAAAATATATATTTTATATTCAACATTTAGATTTGAGATAATTCGAGGCAAGTCCTCCATGTTGGTGATGGAATATCACAGCATGCAGTCCAGCCCCCTGCTAAGTCCCTGCCTATTGCCAATTAGCATATCTCACACCGTTTGTAAAAGCAACACTTAGATTTTGATTTAACATTTAGATATAAGATTTAACATTTAGATTCAGATTTAATATTTAGATTTAGATTTAACAAAATGTACCAACACCTAAAACTGTTTTTTTTTTTTTAAACACATTTAGCCCTCACCGTGCTTTTGTGTTTTCACAGGGACAGTCCGGCTGCCAGTGAGCGTGGAAGCAAAACGGCCCTTTCCAAAGCCTCGTCCCGATTCCCTCGTCTGGGTCGCAACTCCAGCCATGAGGTCCGCAACCCTGAGCCCCAAAGTGGTGACCTCTAATCTACTCTACTTTACTGGACATGTTTTGATGGAACTAATGACCTCTGAACCATGGAATCCATGTCAGAGGTAATTTATCTGTGTAAGGGGGCAGGACAACGAATTCAGCCCCTAGAACTCATCATTAGGACTGAATTTTGCCAAATACACAGTCTTTACTATTATGGATGTAGGCAGAGCCATCAATGGAAAATAGTTGGGTCTCAAAGCAGGGGTCCAGCAGAGAAGGGGCAGGTACTGTTCCTGTCTTGGTTTTGTGGTGGAGCTTTCTGTTACTATGGTGCCTCTTGTTTTATAGCAGATGTTGTTTTCAGGAGAAACAGGATGAAGTTCTTATAAAACTTGGATTAGCTGTACCCAGGCCTGTGGTCTCATCTTGAAATAACTTGCATATGGTCCTCTGCCCAACTCAACTGAAATAAATGGGACATGACTTTTTTATGTTTTGTTACCATGCTACGCTGCCAGGCACAATGGATAACAGTTTACCTGCTTAATTGTTGCTAAATGTTATGATGTGTCAGGAAAATACTGTGTAGAGTACAGCTGAATTTGATGATGGCAAATAAAATTGAGGAACTCTTTGGAAAGTGACCAGTTCATGTCTACATTTCCCAACAGATCAAGAAGATCCTGGTGGAAATTTTCAGTATCCAATGCTGTCTTTAATGACCCAGAATTGTATTATACACAGACAAATGCACAGAGCACAGTGGGAATGACTAGAGTAATTATTTTATTGGAGCTCCACAGCTCTATCCAATAAGGTAATAAGGAGCAAATCGCATTTTGTTGTTTAAACGTGAGCGCAATGGTGACCATGTGTATATGATGGAGTACACTGTTGAAATGCATTGTATGTAATGTCATTGCCCTTTGTCTGTATCAGCTTTCTGTCCTTCTGTCAGTATCTGTTGCCGTAACACAGCAGCTTTATACTGTATGTCAGTGGCATCATTTTATAATTCACCACCTCTAAGTTGACTATATAATATTTTTCCTCATATCAAGCAATTTCTGTACTTTAACAGGCATCTTTTCAGTGGCATGACCAGCCTTAAACCAGTAAAATATACTCAAAGTATAGACGAATAAATAAAAATATGTAAAACCTTGTATTACTGTGTCAGATACGGAAACAGATTTTGGTGACTGAGGAAGATACAAATGAATTGTGATGAATAATTGCGTAATTTAAACATTAGTTTTAAATTACTCATTTGTGGTCAATTTGAGCTGAACACAAAGGGTCCAAAAACAGTGTGTCACCCTGGACTGCTTTTTGTGTGAGACAACATACCAATCAGAACAGAGCTCATAAAAAATTTTAAATCGCTTGACAGCACTAATATATATATATATATATATACAGGGTAACCGCGGATCCTTAAAAAGTCTTAAAAAGAATTAAATTTGATTTTACAAAAGCAAGACCTTAAATATCTTTAAAATTGACTAGAAATCCTTAAATACAGAGTTTAAAGAATTTTGCGAATTTCTAAATGGCGTTTTGCCTTTTTTGTGTATTTTGGTGTTTTGCCTTTTTGTCTCAATGTGATTGGAATGTTCTTATTTTATTCACTGTATTCACTTGATGGAACTTAATACTCTATAATGTTTTTGTTGTGAAATACAGTCACTTTCAGTTATTTTTCAGCGCTTTCAGTTCCAATAAGTAGTCAAACTATTTGTAAGGTGGTCACATGCTGTTTGCCATTTTGAGAATTTAGGGTCTTAAATTTGAAACAAGTGGCCTTAAAAAAAGTCTTAAAAAGTCTTAAATTTGTCTTCCTTAAGCCTGCAGGTACCCTGTGGGTATATATATATATGTATGTATGTATAGATATGTCAGGGGAGGAGACAAATACAAATACGGTATTCGGAAAGGCACAAATAACGTGTTTTTTACGAATACCGTATTTGGACAAATACTTAAAATATTTGTATTCGGTATGCTGCCACCCCCTCCGTTACACCATCGTGTGACTCGGGACTCGCCCGGCGATCAGAAAGCCGTGGGTCGATCCTCCAGACTGCAGGAACCTCTGAGGTACCCTGAGTAAGTACCGTTCCCACACACCGCTCCCCACACACCGCTCCCAACACACTGCTCCCCGTCCCGACACACACTGCTCCCCAAAATTCCCCCCCACATTTTCTTTAGGATTGAGGTCTGGAGACAGGCTGGGCCACTCCAGGACCCTTATTTGCTTCTTCTTTAGCCACTCCTTCATTACATTGGCAGTATGTTTTGGATCATTTTCATGCCGGAACACCATCACCAACACATCTTCAGTGTTCTGGCTCAGGAAAGGAGGGTCTCATCCAAGATTTTATAGCCTGTGTGCCCAGTAATTGGCCCCTCAATGTGGTGTAATGCTGTGTCCTTAGAAGAAAAACATCCCTAAGCATAATGTTTCCACCTCCATGCTTGACTGTGGGGATGGTGTTTGACAGGTCATACTCAGCATTTCTGATCGTCCTAACACATCAGGTGGTGTTGATGCCTAAAGTACCCGATTTGGGTCTGATCTGAGCACAGACCTTTCTCCCCAGACTTTCTGTGAATCGTTTAGATGTTCACTGGCAAATGTAACATTGGCAGTACTTGTGCCTTGTTGAGTAGGAGGACGTTATGGGCACTGCAAGACTTCTATCCTTTATGATGTATGGTATTATGAACGGGGATTTTAGTAACTGTGGTCCCAACTGCCTACAGATCAATAACAAGCTCCTCTCATGTAGTTCTGAGCTGATCCCTCTCCTTTCTCAAATACTTATTACCTCTAATTAGAGACTGTTCAGCAAACAGATTCAATAGGAGATCAAATAATTATTCCCCCCACTGTACTTCTTTACACTTCATTTAGGCCAAATGTGCTTTTTTTATTCATCATGCCCATTTTTTTGGTTCAGCTGAATATGATTTCCATTCCATGTCATTTGTTGACGGGACACAATCAGAGAAGCTGCCCTTAGTTAGAACAAGACCGTTGCATAAAGACTTTCTTAAGTAGCAGCAATTTAACCAAAAAAATGTTAAATTGGTAAATGTTAAAACAAATAGGGTCTCCAGCATGCGTTAAGATGCTCCATTAGATTGCATGAGGCGGTGGGTACAGTGACACACCTCATGAAGGAATGCTAGTCGCAGGTGATGTACTTCGCCTGGAAGTAATCAAATATGGGGACATCATGGATGAGAGCAGCTTGTCAAAGTGCTACAGTCAGTAACTGCCAATGAAGTCTGCAGAGAATAGGCTAGCAGCTATAAAAGTTAACTCACAGCATGTGCCCCCCCACCACCACCACCAATCAGCATCTCATTCAGGCCCCAAACTAAGGCTTGAAAGGAGGAGCAGTTGACAGGTTTGTAAATACAACATGTGTTATTTGCATAAGCATCTGGGCCCAAAAGACAAACCAGATCTGGAGGAGTAATAAAGCGTAGGAATCAGCTGCGGCTCTAGGCCCTGCCTGCTTTGCAAAAGCTGAGAATAAATTCACCTTTGCCTTATATGGGTCTTTTTTGGGGGGTAAAAGCTTACACTGATTTTTTTCATGCTAAGATTCAAAGATCTTGATTTCTAGGCATGCATATAAATGTTTAGTTACATATTTGCTGAGCATCTAGCAGTGAAATGCTTTATACTGTAGGGTTCCTATAATCATTAAAAGACCCATATTGTTGGAAACTGACATTTTCTTGCTTTTTTTTGAAGAATACTGTTTAGTCCCCATACTCCATGTATGCAAACAAAGCTGCAAAAATATACTGTGGGGGGTCTGATCTCACATGATCCAGGTTATTAATGTGCAAAGCTTAATCTTTGACCATTATATTCCTTAGCAACTTACAGCCAGCTGTTTGTTCAGATGATCATTAGGGATAGCAAGATTGGCATTTTATAGCCTTTGAATATTTGTTGTTTTTTCCATACAAGAAACCAAATTCCTGTTCTTAAAATGACCCTTAAATGCCATTCACAGTACATAATTATTATAAAGTTTGTTTTTGTTTTGGTGATAGAATACATTGTTGCATCATCATACAGTCATTCTCGAAGTGACTGAAGCTTTCGGCCAGGAAGTCATGTCGGCGGGTGGCGTCCAACTTTCCTTGGGCATTTCGACCCTGAAACACAATGCCCTCCAGTTGGTGGGTCGGCAGTGATGGCCAGTCACTTCCCATCATCACCTGGCCTCCAGCTTAACTCCATTGCCAACAAGAGGCTCTCTCTGCTATCTCACCCAACCTACGAGCAGCCATCTTCCTCTCCCTCCCTGCCACTCCCAGTGCTGCAAGGGCCCTCCAGACTGACTGTTCTGGAAAGCCCCTACAGCTGACCTCAACTGGGAATAGCCAGGCCTGCCACCCTTTGTCTACATTGCTGGACCAGGTTTTGTTCTGAAGCCTCCATGCAGCCATCCTCCATTTAGCTCTATCAAGATGATCTTCTTGGCCTCCTCTTACCAGATGACCATGTCAGGCCTCAGGGAGGTTTGGACAACCTGAGGAAAAAAGAGCTTTCGCCCCAGGTCCCCCCTCATCTCCCATGATGGAGCTGTGTGCAGGAGGCCTTTCATACCTTTCTTAGAGGATGATGGTATCTCACCTGCCCTGATGAATCGGATAGATGCCGGGGATGAGAAGCTGGGGATGCTGCCTTTCTGGACTGATGTGTCTAGGTACTTATTGTTCACCATGAAAGTGGTCAGCCTCTTTGCCAAAGCTGAGAAGAATATCTTACACTCGACGCTCAAGAGGGAGATGGTGTGGAACTGGCTGATATCGGAGGAGTCCATTTCCTTAGGTATGAAGCACACTTCTGCTCTCTTCCAAGCTGCTGACATTGTGCCCTTTGCCCATATCCTCCTCAACAGCTTCCATAATCTGTGTAGGATCCTTATGCATCTCTTATATACCTTATAGGGTATAGCGCTTGGTCCTGGAGCTGATGATGACTGGGCTCTTTGTACAACGTCCTGGACCTCTCTCCATGTAGGCTCCCTGATATCGAGTGCTTCTTCTGGAACTTCGCATGGGTGGCTGCCAAAGGCTTGGGTTCTAAATAAGTCTCTGTGACTTTCCTTGAGGAAACCCTTCACAAGCTCTTTTGGGCTGGTCAGCCTCCCACATCTTGCTTCACCAAGCAGAATGTTGGTAAACATATATGGGTTTTTGATGAACTGATTTCACTTGACCTCCTTCTCTTTCTCCATCTCAGAGAACTTTCTGCCCTTTTCAGTCTGCGTAGTTGCCCTCGGAGTTCATTGGTCAAATCTTTAATTCCCTTCTTTTCCTCTGAGCTAGCTTGTTTATATTGCCTGTGGAGAATCTTGAGCTCCCTTCTCAGCTGCGTGATCTCTCTTGCCCGCCTGTTGGGCTTTTCCTCCGGTGCTCTAACACCACTTTTCCTCACCTCTGTGCTGGACAGTTCTCTAGCCATGGTCATGAGGATTGTTGCTATACTTCCGATCTTTCTTTCTGCTGTGCCTACCAGTGTGACCTTTCAAAACTCTATCCAGATCCTGGTCTAGCCGTGTCCATGCTGTGCTGTCATTTGCCATAGGCCATTTCACTCTCTCTCTCATAGATTGGATGGATGGGGATGTACTGGGACAGTCCTTTCTTTGGCTTTGAGGTGGGATGGATGCTGAGAGGTTTCTAGTACTGTGGGGTGTCTCCTGACCTCCTGCGTCTCACTAAGTGTCTCCACTATGCGCTGTAGCGGAGTTGGGCTGGGGAGGGCTTTCCCAGCATGCATTGCTCCCGCTTCCATTTTCTCGGCTGACGAGAGGGACTGCACTCACACTAATCTAGTCCAACACAGTATCAACACCGGGGATGCGCACCCCATCCTTCAGCGACCTCGGCGGCTTCCCATAGCCAAGCAGGCCCCTGCATAGGAAAAGATTCGGGAAATGTTAGAGGCAGGCGTGATTTAGCCATCTGACAGTCCATGGTCCACCCCTGTAGTACTGGTAAAGGAAAAAGATGACTCATGGTGGTTCTTTGTGGATTATCGGCGCCGTAATGCAGTAATGCGTATGGACTCCTATCTGCTTCCCCGTATTGACGAAGCATTAGATTGCGTATTGGGCTCTTCCTGGTTCAGTTCCCTGGACCTACGGAATGGCTATTGCCAGGTGGAGTTAGCTCCTGAAACGCGACCCAAAACAGCGTTCAATATCATGCTGGGCCTTTGGTAGTTCTGGGTCATGGCGTTCGGGTTGTGTAACGCCCCAGCCACATTCGAGCGGCTCATGGAGGAGGTATTCGGGGACATTCCACACTCATGCTGACGACCTGTTGGTCCATGTGCGAGACTTTGAGTCAGAGCTGTGTAACTTGCGAGAGGTATTCGGGGCAATCCGCCGCGCCAAACTTAAGCTTCATCCATAGAAATGCCTCTTGTTCCACCGTCAAACTGAGTTTCTGGGGCATGTGAGCTTCAAAGAGCCCGAGAAACGCAGATGGGTAGTGTCGGTTTTGAGAGAAAACGGAGGAGAAGGATAGCGGGGGTCAGGACCGGGTTGCTGCGATGTGTATGGTGTGTTCGGAGGGGCTTAGCAGGCAGCAACTTTGTGAAAAGAAAGGATACCTCGGGTGGGTGACCACCAGAAGGACCTCAACTCTTGCTGAGGGTGATGCTGGGGGCTGGCCGCATAGGCGTTGCTGCCTACCCCGGTGCTTCAAAGACTTTGAGGTGGGCTTTCCCAGCATGCATTGCTCTGTTAAATGTTGTGTTCTGTGGGGTTATCTTGGACTTATTGTGTGTTGTTGGGGGGTAGAGGGTGGTATTGTTTTTTTTTTTAAGTGTTGGTGTGTTTGGGGTTGTGTTGGGGTGGTTTTTATGTGTTTTAGAGTAGAAGTACACAGTCTACCATGAGTGTAAGTCATGGAAGATCTGAGGCAGGGTTTTAGTGACGTTAGGCTCAGTGTGTTGACCCTTTCCATTCCACTGCTGTTCTAAAGGGCTTCAATAAAATCTGTGGAGGACTCCTAACTTTGAGTTCACACTCTCGCAAGTCTCCATCTTTTCCCTTGAGGATCTCATCCCTGGATGTTACAATATGTTGTGGTATCATGCTTTAGATGTTTTATTCATGCTAGGACAACGCTTCACTACCCAGTGTTTTAATGCACACTGTGTAACATTGCCAATATCTGTTGTAACTGGTGACCAAGGACATACCACACGGGGTTCAACAGCCGCACTTTTGCTGAAATGTGATTCCAACCACACCCCCCCACCCCCTTTTGTCAGATTAATTGGTCGTGGTTGTATTTATAATTTGACTTCCCCATCCTGGTACAGCCCCACTTTCGGAAAGCTTGATACACCCCTGCTGATGGGGACAGTAGGAGACAAATAATGAGTTGATCTTTTTTGTTTGCAAAGCGGCTGGAACAGGTTGAAATGACGTGAGACGAGGACAAAAAGTCATGAGACTGGGATTTTTTTTCTCCTGGAAGCTGTGATTGTAGACTTTTAAATACAGTAACACAAGATAGTGTCATAGGATCTTAATACTTGCTTTATCACCAACATACTTTTTTTATTTGTTAATTTGCTGTTTTTTATTAATGCAATGTCTCGGCTCTGTCATAGCTATAGAGTGCTGAGTGAAGGAGTGAGGACTTTTTGGAACTGCAAGCCTCCTATATGTAAAAAGGGCCACCAAGTAAGCAGCAACAGAAGTAAAGTTTTTCTCTAGACGTACTAGTGGTCATAATCACTATACTTATATATTTGAGAAGATTTTTCACATTTGTCATTCCTTCATGTTTGATCAGTGCTTTAAAGGCACTTTTGGCTTCTTTATTTATTGTACTTTTCATGCTTTACATTTGCTACATTAGCCTCAGTGCAAAGCAAAATAATCAAACTTCAGATACATGTGGTGCTTGACCAATTGACTGTATTTGGGTTAAGCATGCAATTTTACAAATTTGGCTTTACACCACGGCTTCACTTACCTGGTTGTGCTCTGTGGGTTTTCCCTGGCATTTCTAGGACTAAGGAAGTGTGCTGAAACAGAAAATAATTGGAGAGCAGCAAGGTGAGAATAATTGCCTAGGGTGTGTGTGAGGACGGAAAATACCACTGTAAAAGAGTGTGAAATATAACGCGTTTGTGGGACAATTTGTGAGATCTGCACAGAAGAATTCA
This sequence comes from Ladigesia roloffi, assembly GCA_037577295.1. Classification (NCBI taxonomy): domain Eukaryota; kingdom Metazoa; phylum Chordata; class Actinopteri; order Characiformes; family Alestidae; genus Ladigesia; species Ladigesia roloffi. Next base: position 3,788 of record JBBKCR010194038.1, on the reverse strand, counting down.
TCAGTGAAGGTTGAAGGAAGCTCCAGGCTAAGAACTTTCTGATGTTCTTTCAAAAGAAAGTTTCTGCACAGTATATTTCAACCTCATTTTGACACACAACTCTGTGGTTTTGCCATGTTCAATCAGAATGATTCATTTTGGAGAACATTCATCACTGGTGGCAGAGAAATCACACATCCCTGAAGAAGAGTGTTTCATTGCTCATTTGTTCTTTCACATCTGTACTTCCCCTAAGATGAAGCGTTCTGAAAGGACTTGACCTCCATAACTCAAGGATCTCAAATGGGCCTATTGTTACAGCATGTCTGTTGTTTCCTTGAGCAAATACAGTACAATACATTGGTAGGGGTGTATGACAGGGATCACTGAAAAAAACTCAGCTGACTGTTAGTTCTGAAATGGAACCTTCTTTTATCTGACACGCTTTTGAGCTAAATTGGGCCTTGTACAGGAAATAGCTCAGCTGCTCTTATAAAAGCATTAGAAATATAAAAGAATGCCCTGTCGCCACCATATCAAAGCAGTGCTGCAGCTATCTAGGGCAGCAGATCCATGCGTTCAAGCATTTTTTCTGCCTCTGTGATTTTTACACTCCTTTAAGGTATCACTTCCCTCCATCAGCTTCCACTTGATGTTATTAAGCGTCCAATTAGATTGTGCCCCAGGTTCCTTTTTCCACAGCGGAGTGGTCGTAGCAATTTTCCATACTGTAGAGGAAGCAGGGAATCACACTATGCTCCAGGTTTAATAGTTTAATCATTTAATAAGTTCCAGAACATCCCTGTACACTTTCAACTCAAGTTTGACTCAAGTTAAATATCATTAAGCCTCTCACTTAAGAATAAAAAGGTGAAGGAAAAAGAAGACACTGAATAGGCTGAGTCATACGTGGTCACCCTCTGCTTGTGTGAGAGAGTGAGTTCAGACCTCTGTGTACCAGGTTGCCCATGCTGGTGCATGTGATAGAATGAATGGGTCCAAGTGATCAGAGACTAAAGGCAGTGTGCTGTCATAAATCATTACTGTGGCCACTCAGAAGGGTGCAGGCCAGATCTACAGAGCTTTAAAGCAGAAGTATGAGCAGAGAAATACTCATTACAGCTGGTTCAGACAAGCCTGCAAGTCAAAAAGGGCTGAAACACATTTCATGTACCAGCTGCCGTATCTCAATTGTCCTGATGACATTAGAAAATGTCTGAAGTGTGATCTAAGGCCAAAATACATTTCAAATATTAGTCTCAGACTTTTGTCCTGCCACTGTATTCTGTAACCTGCTGAAAAAATGGACAATGGCTTTCAAACACAATAGGGGCTAAAATTCTGAGACCACTAGTGGAAATACAGTACAGTGTTTTTCATTAGAAAAGTTAGAATCAAAATAATAATTTAAAAGAGAATTTCAATCTTTGGAAAACCTAAACAAAATAAATATAAGAGTTTATTTATATTTATAATGTATATACTGTAATTGTTACTATAATAACCATCTGAGCTGGCATGCATAGAAAAATTTTGTGCAAACATTCTGGCATGATTTCACAGAATTTCGAAGAAAATATGTGATATTAATGAATGCTTGGCTTTCTTTTTCTTCAAACAGAGCCATAAATGTTCAGTGGGGTGACAGGGAAGAAAGGACCAAGGCTGTCAGTGCTCCTTGATTTTCTGTTGGTGTGATTTGGGTGACAGTCTTGCTGCGGTATGAATCCTCAACAAAGATCTAAATCAGAGAGAGAAGGATATCTCTAAAGAATGGAGTAGTGGTTCAAAATGAACAAAGATTTATGTATTGTTCTTCAAACACTTCAAATCACTTTTTGTATGGCTTGGATCATTGTGTCAAGGCCCTTCCTCCTCCTGAAACCCGGCAATTCATTTTAGTCCACTGTGTTTAAGACCTCTTAATCAGTGCACTGTCAATAGGCAAGAGGATGCAAAAGCACGAGATGTGAATGAAGATGTTGGCCCACTTGTGACCAAGGCCCAACAGACTTAGACTCTTTGTCTGGAAGCCACAAGGAATCCAGGAAACAGGAGCTCCACTGCGTTCAGCAACCACGGAAGGGGGGGTTACGAGATATTCAGTGTTGTCAGTTACTTTTTTACCTCAAGAGAGAAAATGGGAGATGGAAATCAGAGTCTCAGCTTACAGGGGTATACTCCATGCTGGCACCCCTTACATGAGCATCCAGTCACAAGTGTTCATAGAGAGGAATCTGAGGAGTTTTTTTCTCAAAGAATGGGAAGTAACCCAAAGAGTCAGCCTGTGAGCATAAGGGTAGATTAAGAAGGTTCATAATGAGGGGGTAATGGAGGAGACAGCACGCTAGACTGCTGGATTGGCCGTCCTTTTCTACTGTGGAGAAACACGAGGAGATAGACATAAAAACCAAGTGGGAAAATCAAAAAAAATTAAACAAGAGTGAGACAAGACACTGCTGAAACTAACTCGCTGGCAACTAGACCCAGCCCCTATCCACTGGGTCATATCCATATCAGTCCACCAATTACTGGAGATGGCCCGCTCTACTCTGGGAGTCCATTAGTCGGCATTCGCAAGAGCCCGCTCAACCTCACATAGGACTAATGGGCCTGGACCTGCTGGCCCAAGGATAGACAAATGAAACACAGGGTTAATTGGCATATGTGGGGGCCATTTGAGTTTAAATGAAACAGGGTTTACTGGCTTGCCTGTGACAAGGGAGGAGCTATGACCTTTGTGAAGAGTTTTCTACCTGGGAGTCCAAACACCCCCAGGTAGAAAACACCTGACTCGGCCTGACTCTTGAACCTGCGAAATGCTCGGGTGATGGCAGTTGGCAATCCTGAACCACTAATTGAGCTGGGGCAGGAAGAACATGCCGAGTTCCTGAATGGAACATTAAGCCAGACCATGGGATCTCCAATCAATGACACCACTACTCTAAAGCAGCTTTGACCATTAAGCAGTTTGCAGTTCTTGTTGTCATAGTTGCTCTTCACATCAGAACGATTCCTAGAATAGAAGGCGGATGGATGGAGTTTTCCGGGTGTTCCTTGTCTCTGGGCTGGCACCACTCCTAGACCGACCTCTGAGGCGCCCACCTCAACCACACGGGATTCGTTTGGGTTAGGCAGTTTTAACAGGTGGGCTGTTGTAAACAGCCTCTTTATTTTCTGAAATGAAATGGATTTTCTTTGGTGTCCCCATTTAAAAGCTCAGGTAGTGGTGCCACTTCAGAGCTGAAACCCCGAATTAACCTGCAATAGAAGTTGGCCAAGTCCAGGAACCGTGGCAGTTCCTTCAACGATTGGGGGTCCAGCCACTCAGACACTGCTGTAACCATACTTTCATCCATTCCCACCCGTCGGACCAGTCAGATAGCTGAGGAATTCACTCCCAAATATGGAACTCAGATTTCTGGCCTTGGCATAAAATCCATGGGCGAGAAGGTGACAAAGGACTGATGTAAGTGGAAAATCCTTTTGGAAGTAATCATTCAGGTACACGATGACAAAGCTGTTTAACATCTCTCGTGCTTAGTGTAAATATTGCCCACCCTGTTCGATGGCCTACAGGATGAGTGGAAGTGGGTGTCCCTCACATCTCAATATGATTGAGCGCTTATAGTCATTTTAAAACGGTTATTTGAAGAAACATACACAGAATTTTCCACATAAAAAAGGCAAAAAGCCTATTAACTCATTGACTGCCAATTACATTTTTCAACAGGGTGGGCTAGGAGACGACCTTGGGCACCTTGTCAGTAAATTTCAGGCTTGCATACATAGGATGTAATGACAAAACT
>JBBKCR010194009.1:0-13404 GCA_037577295.1 Ladigesia roloffi | reverse complement strand
CGTTTGTGTTCTGCTGAGGAAACAAAGTCACCTTCGACTTGGATGCCCTGGGGTAAGCAAATAAACATCAGATTTTTATTTTGGGGTGAACTATCCCTATAATGAGATTACATTAACCATTAACCGAGTCTTAACATGCTTATAACAATACAGTAGCAGTAACACTACTACCGCTACTAATAATAATCATAATAACAATAATAATAACCTTTTTATATAACATTCACTGATATAATTCCACTACATGCAATAACACACCCTTCACTGAAGTTGAATATCCTTTTTTGCTCCTTAGCAGACATGCACCACAGTCTAATCTACAAACAATGATGCATCTTCAAACGTGGGCAGTAATTATCTGGGGGTTAGGAAAATGATAAAGGCAAACTTGGAGTGTTCGCAGGCGCAGCCTCCAGATAATCATCTCTTTGCAGTGCAATTATGCATAAATCAAGCTTAGGTCAGCATTGTCAGAGAAGAATGTTCTTCAGACAAATACCTCATATACAGGCAATAGAGAGCAAGAGGGGTATTTCTTTTAGGCCTCAAGCCCAAGATTTTTAAATGAACAGAATTGCTGAGGGCAGGATCATCCACTAAACTGATAAACTCATTGAACTAATAAGGGAGTATGAATATGAGAATTACGTAGAAATGTCTAATCATTGTTTGGGTTTTTTTTTTTTTTTAACTACTATGTCCAAACATTATCAGAAGGGTGTAATCAGTTCCCTTGAAAGCAGGCAGGGCTGCATAAGGCTGTAACAAAACAATAAACCTCTGTGGTTTCGTTACAATGTAGATACATGACACCCATTGCACGCACATACAGGATAATACAGTAACTTACAGATATCTAGAGCAGGGCGTAACACGTGTTCGAAAATGAGGTCACGATCTTGCCACAAAAAAACCTCAAAAAGACAAATGAACCACTAATAAGAAAAATAAACACTTAGATAAAACCAATGGCCTAGAGAATAATATCGGTGTACTAAATATATTTATACTCTCCATAAAACCATTCTTACAATTTAGCACAGCTCCTCATGACTCATTCAAGGAAAATACTATCATTTGCTGCTAGATGCCTTTATTATGAAATTGCGGCCTTATGCCTTGTTGTGAAAGTGCACTTGAATGCCTACGTCAGTGGGCCCTGCTTGGCCCAGCCCCCTACACTGTCCACGTCAGCACTAACACACCACAGCAGCCAATCAGCAAACAACAAGTAACAGAGGAGCCCATATGAATGGGAAGAGACCTTCAGGGCAGTGTAGGACTCAACATATTACTCACATTCCAGGTTATATTTGCCTATTAGTTTGGTTGCCTGGCATCACAGGAAATCTAGTGTCGTGAGACATCTGCTGCATGGCAGTAGAGGAGTATTATGATTGTTTAATGAAGGTTGTGATATGTACACATTCTGTATTATAGCAAAATACATTTCTCGAGATTCTACAGATGTCTCATCACATAATTTCCTGGATGACAAAAATTCTAGGACATCTTTAAAAAAACAAAAACAAATAGACAACGTGTTCAAAAACTGGCCTTGTCCTTCAGAACAATATCAAGGCTAAAGTGATAGTGATAAAACCCATAATCCTGCAGATCTTGTAATTAAACCAAGGCTAACATAGCAATCATTAAAATGAAAGGTTAAAAGCAATATACATTATGCTCTAGCAAGTTAAATCCAACATCTTATAGCACTACTTTGGTGCAGTTTCCCACACAGGGACTAAACCTAGTTTGGGACAGCACAGTTTAATGAAAAGAGATTTTCCACTGTAAGAGCAATATGGACTTAATCCCTGTTCGAGAAAAGGGCCCATTATCACCATCAGAGAAAATAAACTTCTTCTCATTGCCAATTGCTTTCCAAGCAAGCATATCTGACTGAGCGGTGCTTGAATGAATGTGTGGACATAGATATTTTAGGGATAAGGCTTGGATTTAGTAATCTAACCACACCAAAGGTCAACAGGTCCAGCTCTGCTAGAACAACCAGCCAGCTGAGATAAAGGTGTCTGCAGCACCTCCAAAACTGTTATGTAATGTTATACATAGTTGTAATGCTAGAATAGTAAATGTTGTTATATTTCATTACGTCTGATTTTTTATTAGCTTATATCTAATCTCTAGTTAAGAAAGATACTATCTGAGGGGTTAAAAGGAAACCGTGATTTTACACTGTAGTGTCCTAAAAATAAAACGCCACCTAATCCTCCTTACTGTACAGTTATTACTTATTATTTATTACTGCACACAATCGTTAAATCGTTAAGGTTTTCTAATAACAGTAGGTAGATCTACACTTAGCATGCACAGGACAGAGAAACAAGAGCTGCAAGATAAACTAGATCGCTTAACCCGATACAGGAGTGATCATTCAATCAAAATATACACATACAAACAAATATACATATATGAATCAATGTGCAAGAATGCAATCAGATGCTGTTTTTCTTGGCCTCTCTCACCTGATCCGCCACGTCCTCCGCATTGCTCATGAGACTGTTTTGAACCATCGCCATATGAATGCCTTCTGTATATCAGATCGATTTTCTGAAGATCTGAAGGTAATATTGGCGCAGTGCTACTCTCAGGTGTTACAGGTTTTTCTAAAAGCCCTGTCTAGTTGTCGTCTGTCCTCCCGAAAACCACCGCCGCCCCATAATGCTCAGCAAAGTGACTACCATCTCCCCCTATAGGACGTACATGTATCTACATGCCACGTGTACTGATGAAGCAGGGAAAAGGAAAGTGAATTTGTTGCTGGTCTGTAATCTACTGTCTTCTTATTTATCACTTGGTTGGCCGTGTGTATTTTTAAAACACCATAGCAATTAAAACACACAGCAATTAAAACTGCAGTAAAGCCAGAGGATGGTGTGTAGGTTCATTTCTTCAGTTAGACTCGCAATGTATTTTTTACATAACCTATGCATTATTGACAAAAGTATTGGGACAAATCTCTTAATTATTAAAGTCAGGTGTCCCCTTACAGCCAGTGGTGCTTCAGAAAACCAAGACATTTTTATCCAGTTAAGCCAAAACCTAACCCTGGCCCAAACGGCTGGAACTGAGGGACAACTAATGGCTTGTCCTGGGCCATTCACTTTATGGACACTTTAGTACTTTATCATACCAAGCCATTTTGGACAAAGCCATGCTTCTAAATTTGTGGACACAGTTTTGGGTAGGACCTTTTCTATTTCACCATGACTGTGCTCCAGTGCACAAAACAAGCTTCTAAGAGTGGAAACTATTATAGCTGCAAAAGGGGAACCGAATGTAATGTCAAAAAAGTCCTTGTACAGTTAGGGTCAGGCATCCCAAAACATGTCCATACTGTGTACATCTGTTAGTCTGTGATTTAACATGATTGTTGTCTTTTTAACACTTAGATGGGCTTGTGTTTTTTAAAACTCTCTATAGCTATTAAAACTGCAGCAAAGGCAGTTTCATTTTCTCAGTTACACACAACTTAAAATATTATTTTTCACATATACCACTGGTGCAGAGACTTGGTATACTCTCAGTTCCATTTAACTCAAATTCTGTTTCTAATTCCTGTTTTCTATTTTATTTAAATTCTTTTCTGTTCGTTCTGCACCTGGGCTGTTTGGCGTTCCCCACTACTCATTTTCAGGCTTTTGCGTCTTGTTTTATACTTTCACAAGCAGCACAAAAAGATATCAAATAAAGTTCACTTTAGCTCTACATATAAGCACAATTAAAAAAATATATATATTTTTGGCTGCTCTACCAAAAAGGTTTGCATCTGTGGTGTCCAAATCAACTGTTTGGTACCTTAAATAATCAAAAATAACTTGGTAAATAATCAATAGGACACACTAGAATTCAGTGAATTAATCATAAAGAAAAAAGGAGAAGCAAATCAAGAAAACCATTCAAGTGAACAGGACCCACTCTCCACAGTGAAAAAACAGGACATGACTAGTAATTTCATGGGATAATTTTAATGTCAGATGAAATCTATGGTCTGTGGCTTACAGGCTGCAAAGTCAATGTCAACTAAGAATTTCCAACTATGACAATCTAACAAAGTCAAATTTTAAATTAAGTTTACCAAATAGTTGTGCCTCCAAAAATGTGCAAATAGACATGGCTCAGATTCTTATATGGTGCTACATCAAGAGCTAAAACAAATTTACAATTTACAAGTCTGGCAGACTCTTTCCCACAGGCAAGTGAATCGTGTTACAGTTCAAGTATTAGGAGTCTAGCCTAAGGAATCTAATGGGTGTAGCTTGGTGTATTTACTAGGTGTAATTTTCTTCTGTTGTTTGTAGGGGAACTCACTAACACTAACAAAACCACAACAAAATAAAAAACAGCGCTCAGTTACAGGTTATTTTCTTCCCATTCTTTATGCAGTTGCCTTAACCAACACTTTAATATTTGTGCATGTCCTTTAATGCCCAAAACTGTGTCAAAATGATGAGGTCTGTGTGCAGGTTATTATATTCAGCAGCTCTTACATTTCCTCAGTAAGTTTTTTTCGTGCGAAGTCATGCCAGACTTGATTGTGGTCTTTCAGAGTTTTATGTGCCTTGAAGAATTAGCACATGGATTGAGGTTGAACCATTTCATTGTATTATATCACACATTCTCTCGGTTGGTGGGCTGTATCTGGGCATCTCACGCCATCTGTCTGGCTTTTGACGTCCTCCCCTTCCTCACATTTGTTTTTCATGAATTTTGCACAGTCCACACTGTTATCCGAGTTCTGAACATCACCTACGGAACTGGCCGAGCTCTCCTCTTCCTCCTCAGATTGGTTCAGAACAGCCTTGTACTTCTGCAAATATACATAAAAATCACATAAGCATTCTGAAAGCTGACAAAATTTAGTTATCTTACCAAACACAAGCACTGTTTATGTGTGTAAAAACTCTGTCGGTTACCTGTAGATTCTGGTAGTGCATGAGAGATTTGCAGTGTGTCTCCCGAGCTCTGGATTCAAAGTGATAGAACTTGTGGCAGAGCTTACAGAGAAAGCCTGCGACGGGCACTACAAACCCTGTGCCTAAAAAGAGCATATAAAAATGTCAGATTTTGAATTGCAGTTCAACAGGTTAGGTGTTGACTCATGACAGGGTTCCAACATTTTAGTGCATACCGTACTGGGTGTCAGGATCATACTCTTTACACTCAGTCGTCTCATCTTTAAGAACCTGAAGCGATAATACACATTACATTTTAAGTAATTAACAAATGCAACTGTAAAAGGAATGGTTCGCTGAAATACCACTGACCTGCTGAGTGACCGTTTCTTCCTCCTCATCTTCATCTTCCTCATAGTCGTCCTCACCTTCAAAGCAGCCAATGGCATCCAGGGTTATGAGTTCCTCCATAACCTCAGGTCCTCCTTCTTCTCTTAGCTAAAACAAGGAAACATAATTTCATATACAATCTGATGGCACTGTTTACCTGCTAAATTTAACTGTGCACTGTGTCTGGAAAAACTCACTATCACGCATACACACCTCCTCAACCCGCTGTTTGTGCTCTGGGGATTTCATATGCTCCACAAATTTGCGAGGGGTTCTAAAATGCCTTTCACAAACTGTGCAAAATGGCCGTGAGGAGATCTTCGCCATCTGTGATAAAAAAAAATGTAAATATCAGTTTGCTGCTCTTAACGTTTGCTGTCCACTTTCTGCTGTAGCAATGCAGTGTTTATCTAATGTGCAGCAGCAAGGTCGATCTAAAGTAAAACAGACAGCTTTAATCAAATTATGCATCAACTGTTGCATTCTGACTGTTGAAGGTCTTCACTTATACCTTGTGCTTCTTTGTCCTTCGGTGTTGAATGAGGTCACCGGTAAAGTGACACTGACAGATGGCACACCAGCGCTGCAGGCCTTGATTTTTCTCTCTGTAATACACAACACAGTGACACTCCTGACTTGGTTTTACAAACTGGTAAAATGAGTAATAGGCAATAAAAGGTATTTTATCAAAACCACAATCATCTTCTCCAATGAGCACAAAAAATTCTAATCTGGCCTCTGTACGTGCGAGAGAGTTTGACCAGTCAGGCTGTAATTTGTGTGTTTACTTATTAATTTAGTGTGGTGGTTCTTGATATCAAAATGTGAAGAGCACGACATCTATTACCTCAAACATGGATAGTTGGGGCTTTTCACAGATAATTAAATAACATTTTAGTGTGTGCTGATGTAAATATTTGAATTTGAAGTTTGTCTGTTTGCTTTTTGGCTAATGTGATCTGCTGCCTAGGCAAACCTACTCTAATGCCATGGTTGTTTATGTTCTAGTTGCTAAAAAGCACAATACTGTTAAATGTGATCCCTCTGATAAAGTCATTACAGAATGGTCAACGTCAAGATGTAAGCTTAATATAACAAGTGATTCATGAAATGTTGCCCATGCCTAATCATTTTACTTATATTTGTGCAATAACACGGCCCCTAAAATTAGGAATTGGATGAGATCAGTATAGCCCTTACTTGCGTAAGCCCTGAAGGGACCGCTGCATTTGTGGTATTAATGTGGCCAGGCAGGCGTTACTCAGATGCTGAATCTCCATCATCCTTTGCTGGTGATCCAAGCTGATCATGTGTGTTTGAAAATCCTGCAGCAAATGAAGAATTCGAAGTATTAGACCAAAATATTACATAACCAGTTGTATAGGCAATTTTTTCCCAATTCAGCAAGCTTAGTTATTAAATTTTTAAAAAAAAAGAAAAAAGTAATGACTATTTTCCTACCTGTTGATCAGGACAAGTGATCTTGCATATTTTGCAGCAGAATTTCACTGCTGCATCAGTCTTTTCTTTGTCCGTGGTCTGACCTGGAGAGGCTGCGGTCTCTTCCAGTCCTGTACTGAAGGCCCGGCTGTCACTGCTGCGTTGAATAGTCACCTTCAGAGATGTCCCTACTCCCTGCACCTGCATTCCAATGTATAATTCACACAACTTTGTGCTTTATGTAAGTGCAAATATGTCAAATATTAGTTACTGTATATGTCAATGTTTACTAGTAGTTTTGTAGGATAATGGTGCAAAAACAAGACTGTATGAAACATCCAAGATATGTAATACAAGCACATAAATGTACCTCTGCTGTCCTGCCCTGCTCCAGATCTTCCTCAGCTTCTGCAGAACGGATTTCCTCCTCTGTTACAAAGAGTCAAATGTTCAGTTTTTTTGGGCAAGTCACCAAAATGTATTTCTCACACACAAACAAACACACAGACACATGCAAGAATGCACACACACGAATCATTATAAATTTTCAGTCTACATGACCATGATTTAAAAGTTCCAGGACCAAGCTCAATGTGGAATTACACCAATTTTCCAAAATATCTAATTACTAAACGGTTGATGGCTTGCTGTGAAACATTCCAGTCTAGCCTGGCTGGCATTTCTGTGATCATGTTTTGGTCTAAATATGTTTAAAAAATCCATATTTATTCTGATTTTTTTAATCTTCATTAATACTGCATATAAAACTCAGTAGACACATGTAGGTGCACTGCCTATGTTAGAAAGTAAATAAAGTGCTTTTATTTGTAGGTTTTATTACAATGCACAGTGTTCAATCAAACCCCTCCGAACAACTCTGTCTACATAGCAGGGTGGTCAGGGATTTGCAAGACAGGACTAAAAACTAATAGGACCACACCCGACCTAGTTAGTAAATAGTTTGTCTTAGAATTAACAGAGCTTTGTAAGCATGACTTCTTAATCCAGTGCATTCTCCTCTGGGTCCAAGTAACTCCATACAAATGAAGTTTCACCTTTATCTCTGACAGGAGCAATGAATATTCCAGACATTTACACATGTGTAACACACCTTCCTGCTCTGGGATTGTGGATGAATCTGTGCCTGCATCCCTCTGCTCTCTATCTCCACTTTGTATTTTCTCTCCTTCGGCTCTGCAGATTTTAATTTTAAGAGAATTAAAGTTTATAAAGACATCAGCAGCTCAAAGAACAACATTTTAAAAGCCTTGTTGAATTCTTTAGTGGACCTTTGAATGTTAACATAATGAACACACTGTTATACATGATAAACACCTTTATACTTTGGTCATGTTTTTTGTTTTTTTACCTCTGATTCTTCTGCTTTTTCACAAGAGGTTCTGTCTGGTCAGGAGAAGAGACCTGACAATCTTTAGAAAACACTTCAAGTTTCTTTTCTATATCAAAAGCATAAGAGGGAACACATTTATGGCATTTAGCAGACGCATTTTATCCAAAGCAACTTCCATTCTCTAACTACAGGGGGCAGTCTCCCTGGAGCAACTTGGGGTTAAGGGTCTTGCTCAGGGACCCAGTGGTGGTGCTGAAGGTAGGATTCGAACCCAGGACCTCATGACCCAGAGGCAAGTGTCCTACCCACTGAGCTACCTCCACCCCAGACCACCATTACATTTTTTTTACCTTTTTCTATCAAAACCAGCATCCTAATGGGTTCAAAAAGGGTGTGACCAACATACCCACGTGTGCATGTATGACATTTGTTTTCTTTTGGCTCATGTGTCCATTACTCCTCCCTGCCGCCACATTCTCCCTCTTCCTCTGAGGACCATTCAGAGAAGCTCTCTGAAAGGTGAACATTTGGTAAATGATTCAATCTCAAACTTATTCAGTATTAAAGCATACCTGTCCTCTAAAAACCTACATTTGGTTAACCCAAAAATGTAATGTACACAATTATACATAAATCTACTCTATTAGCAATTCTTGATTAAAATTGTGAATGGCTGAATGTCTTGGGGAATAAATTTATATAATCTGAAATATATTGGGATATGATAAATTATATATACTCATCTGCTTATACAGCCGCTTATTCTGACTAAACTGATGATAGTAATAGTTCGTTGTGTTTATGTTGTCATATGCAGTACTGAATGCATGGGTGTTTGTTTCCTTCTGATTTCTCTAACACATCTTCAGACAATCTGCAGTTTTGATAAATTAAAAGCCAGTTAAGTGGAGGTGAAAATATCCACCTTATTTTTATACGGTCCATACAAATTAAGCTGATGTCCAGGCACAAAACCCAAGTGTGTGTTCCTCAATGCCGCACCAACTGGCACCGGTCCAAGGAGTGAGGGGCCGACTCCTTTTGGTAAAAACGGGGCCGGAACCCGCTTCCCATGAGGTAGTGCCATTCCTGTATATGTAGCAATGATATGAAATGTAATGAAAATATTAAAAAGAATGAATAAGAATTTTCATTCATACAAGTTTATTTTTAAATAATTATAAAGATTAATTTCATATTATACACTGCACTTAGCACCAAAAAAAGACTAATCAACACCATACATAAAAAAGCATAGAATACAACTGGCACTGAATAAATCAGTGGACCAGTTCAATAGAGCTATGAAATGTAAAGCGACTATAATTTACCTGGTATTTGGTGCATGACCACTGGCTGTGAGATCATAGGTTTGGGGCCCAGAAGGCTGAGTGAGCTGGAACAGCCTGGTCTAAGACCATGAGCAGAGTGAAATGGGTGGCCTCCTATGGGTCTGATTGGGATTCTGTGAGTCAACATAAAAAAAATCAACTGTCTGAAGCATTAAACACATTCATTTCACTAATGTACTAGCGCACATATTTTTTTTTAATATATGAATTTGATGCAGCATGTTAGTATGTAATACCACTGAAGTTTCGGAATACCCTGAACACTCCTTAGCTCATTCATTGAAACTAAGCATCCAAATCCTACCTACTGCAAATTATTTTGTGATGTCTCAACAACCAGTGCATTCACATTCATCTATTCAGTCTACAAAATGTCAGAAGACAAATAGTTTCAGGCTGGACTGCCTTCTTTGTTAAATGAAAAAAGCCAGAACAGAGATCCAGCTTAAAAGTATGGCAACAAATAACAGTAATTCCAAGAGACAATGGTTGAAATGGTTTTGGTACACAATTATTATAAACAAATGTCTGTGAAAAATAAAATGGGCCCAATGCACAAGGTGTGTTTTTTCCATTTATAAAGAGACTTACTGTGCCCCTGGATGGAGACGTGATATCTGATTTGGCAGGGACAAAAGAGGAGCGATTGGCGAATGTGAGGATGCCGCTCTAGACAGTACTGTTGCTGATGGCGCTCGGGGGAAAGGCTGCATTTGCTGACAAACACTGAAGTGCTGCTGCTTTTGCTTTGTTTGGAGCATCTTTTCTCCCTCTGCTGCTGATACACCTTAAATAAACAGACCTGGTAGAAATGGTGGGGAAGTGGGATGAGAAACTGATCATTGCATGCATATTTTAAATATCAACAGCAGCATACAATGTCATTGAGGAGCAGATCAAACACAGCCTGGACATATTGGTTATTGAAATTTGTTTCTTTCGTTTTGCATTAGAAATAGACGGCTAATAAAATACAGGTCTTTATTACACCCAAAATATTACAGATGCCATAGACTTCCCTTTCTTGTCAATGACATTACCTGAGTAGCACAACAGCAGAACTGAAGAAACAAACTTCAGACAAACTCATCTCGGCTGAGCGACTATGAGGTAAAGGGGCAAATGTTTTAATAGAAATTTGCGTTACAGTGCAAAGTTGTGATGTGTCCATTTGCATTCGTTAAGGCACCACAGTACACAGAGTAAAGAGAAACCTTCCTCCATATTTAACCCATTCACCAGCAACACAGCTTTCGTGAAGCAGTGTGTGGGGTACCTTGCTCAAGGGGACCTCAGAGGTGCTACTGGCAATCCAGTGATTCAAGCCCACAACCTTCCAATTGCATCTCCCTAACCATCATGTCTCCAGCTACTCCTTTTCTCTAAATCACTTTGTTAAGCTACAATATAATGCATTTTAAGGTTATTCAGTAAGTTAATAATTAAAACTTCTTACATTAAATGTTGGCCAAAAATGTGTTTATTAGGGAAGTTAACACTTATATGCAGGGAGTTGTAAAACAATAGATGCATTTTCAGATTTACCACTGTTTTTCTATTATCAGAAATAAAATAAAATGCAGTAGGTAAAATAAAATACATTATAAAGGTTTCTCAGAGCTGTCTAAACAGCTTTAATTATATTTTAATTGTGCAGAAATTGAGAAAATAGTTTTGAATTTCCTTTCAATTATAGATGTCTTCCCATTGTGAGATTGCTGGATATTAATATGGCCAGATAAGAACAGCCAGTTGCATCTAAATATACTTTACAGACAGAAGTATTGGGACGCCTGGCCAATACACCAACAAGGATTAATACGATTACATTCAAATATAAAGACTAACATAAATTCCGTCCCACTTTTACAGCTTCCAATCTTCTTTGAAGGCTTTCCACAAGAATTAGAAGTTTCTGTGGTAATTTGTGCCCATTCATTGTGTAGAGCATTGTGAGGTCTTATACTGATTTCGGATCTTATTATGCTGAGGCATTAAGATTGCCCTTCACAGGAAGTAAGGGGCTACCTGAATTCAATGATTAAGAGGCGTCCCAATAATTTTGTCCGTATAATGTATGGCCAGTTAACTTTTTACAAGCCCATTAGTGTATTTTATCGAGCAGAAACTTTATAGTTAAGTCCAAAGTTTTCCCTCGGTCATTTTTCTTGCGGACAGGCTTGAGTTTGGGCTCAACTTATCCAGATAAACTAAGTAATCCTTCTTTAATATAATACAATACAATCAAATGTTGTCTGAAAACTGGACACACGAGAGTGCCAGATACTCGTTGGCATATGCTTGATGGATTAAAATCTCTTAAGCATATATTTGCTGAAAATACCGTTTAAAGGCGTTTAATTTAAATATGAAATCGTTTGCTTTTTTACTCACCACCTATTTCGTATTGACATCAGGCGTTTTCTTCACTCATTTAGAGTGGCTGGACCTTTGTTGTCTGTAGAAAGAGCGCCACCTCATGGGTAGGATGATATACTACAGGTGATCCGAGTAACTGGATGTGCATCATATGGACAAAAGTTTTGGGACACACCTGTTTTTAGGGATTTGGGTTAGGATCCTTGCTTCCAGTGACGGGCAAATCTGAATACTACAGCATTTTGGACAACAACACATCCAAACTTGTTGATATATTTTGGAGAAAAACCTGCTATTTCAACATTAATACAGGATTGTCAACTCTCACGCAATGAGCGTGAGCAGGCCTCTGACTGTCTTCACACGCTCTAACGCCACACTTCCGATTTCTCGCTGAAAACAATTTTTTTTATTTTTCCCATTGTACACAGTCCTCAACGGTAGGCAAAAAGAAGAAAAGTACCACCCCCCCCACACACACACACACACAACGTTCGTGATGTAATGCAGCAAAAGGCAGGGATTTTGGCCTGTCCCTCACTATGAAATATATATTTCAGCATTATTCTTAATAATAAATTGTTGGGAAAATTATTGAATTTGCATATAAAAATTATATTAGTATATTCTTCTAAAAGTACTCTCATTGTGAAACAACGTTTTTTGCATGAACACATGTCATCTCTATAAATGTTAAATCATTTTATCAGTGTCCCCTGATTTCAAGTCAATTCTGTTACTGACACATAAAAGACCCTGTAAAAATGGTACATTCCAGTGGCGACATAATTTATAGGATGTTTCCAACATTTAAAACACAAGTATGTTTTTCTCTACCATAATGTAGGTTATTTTTTATTTATGAGATCGTTGTGGGTGGTGAGATCATGCATCATTCCTGTCACCAATTTTTACCATATAAATTAAAGTAATAATTATTGTATCGTGATATTTACCATATCTATAAGTAATATGCTTTAAAACTGTGTGAAATCTGCTCTTGTTACCTTGAACATAAGCTAACTAGATGCAAATTAGCTTGAAATCCACCAGCATTATTCTGAGGGACCTGTCTGACCCAATCGTCAAAACGAAACAATCGGCTAGCTGAGCTGCAAGAGCTGTCTGTCAATAACATGCATTTTTTGGAAAATCACGTGACACAATAACGAGCGAATCGTTATCGGGAAATGCAGCACAGTTCTGGACTTCAAACCACATTGCTTGACTCATGAGTCAGAAAGTCATGGAGCATGATAAAGCATTACTGTTTTTCAACTGCTCCTAATCGGCTGGACCATCATTGTGTGTGTTTGTCTGAGATTGTTCAGGTACCAGTGTTGTGTATGAACTAGTTCAAAAGAACGCGTTCATTGAACACGTTCATATTTCAGTGAACTTTAAACTGAACGCAACTTATTAGTAAATCAAGAGCTTGAACGTGAATTTTATGTGTGATGAACGGCTTAGACGTCGTTCACTGTTAGAATGCAATTCAACATCGGGATTTATTTTCACCTGATGAGTCGAGTGACACGGTCGGCTCACACATTTAAACAGCATGTTGCGTTGT
>JBBKCR010193975.1:0-13406 GCA_037577295.1 Ladigesia roloffi | reverse complement strand
ATGTATATAAATGTGAATGTGTGTATACACATATATACATATATATATATATATATATATATATATATATTAGTGATGTCCCAATCAGATATTTTTGCCCTTGAGTCCGAGTAATTTGATTTTGAGTATCTACCGATACCGAGTCCTGATCCGATACTGCTATATACTATACTAAGGCGAATGGCAGGTCACACATTGCTATCATTTGTGCTCTCTTGGCTATGATGTCCTGCGCCTTCGTGGCATCAAGAGGCATTTTTTCTCTCCTCTTCAAACTCTCCTGCAGTGTGAGTTGACTCATTTTTAGCTGGGTTGCCTTGGTAAACATATACATATACACATGTATACCCGAGTCCTGATCAGGAGGTAACATTCGATTCTCATCGAGATTTAAACCATGTGACCGGATCTGGACATACCTAATATATATTAATCATTGAATAACTTAAACAGCTTAATCAAGGTAAGCCAATACCGTTTGATTAGCATTGTCCTGTGATTTTTTACTTTGTATTCATTTAGATATTTGAATGTGAATGCTAATCAATAAACTTAATCCATTAACAAAAAAAGGTAATCAATGTTAATCAAGCTTGGTGCTACTAATCTCTACGGGTTTTCCGACTTCCCTGACCACACAGCCCCCTCTGTCTATATTGAAGTTGTGTTGGAACACACTGTGGTACCTCGCCCATATGAGCGTAATTGGATTGCACTGCAGAAAGTTGTGTGCTGCTATAAAAGTGACAAGAAATGAATGAGAGGCAGCCCAAATTAACTCTGAAAAGTCTAGGTCTGTCCTACAGACAAATTGTGAGGAAAAGTCACTGTGCTGGTAAGCACAGTCTCCTTCACCATCAAAAGGTACTCAGAAACCGGGGGAAAGTCTGACAGGAAGAGGTTGGCAGACCCAAAGCCACAACAGCGTCAGAAGAGAGGTGTCTGAGAGTCAACAGCTTGCATGATGGCTGACTCACAGGACCACAGCCTCAAGCACAGCCTAATAGTGGTTGTAACAAACAAGTCTCAGTTCATGCTGTAAAGGGAAGCGCCAGCAGTAAATATGTTTTGTGAGCATCGAAATCTTTCACTTTTTCCTCTTATGGACATTGGGTGAGACATGGGGGTCGCTGCTATTTAGTCCCCTCACATTTTATAATTATTTGTTTGGACCCCCCCACCCCCACACACAATTGACAAAGTATTAGTTCACCCAGTGGTCCTGAATCTTGAATCTATGTTTTTTTTTTGTTTTGTTTTTTTTTGCAGGTTCTTAGAAAAAACAAGATATACATGACATATGTGAAACACAACACAGCCTGCTTTTTTGTATACATCCAGAATAATGAAGTTTTGTAAATAAACAGAACGTCTCCTTTAGCTCTACCCAACCCAACTTATCCCACAAAAGCTACAAATATATATATATATATATATATGGTTATAGTGAAGGTATGGTCTGAATCTTGAATCTTTCGCAAAAGTATCCACTCCTTTGCTGTGCATGCACACAGCAAAAACCACCCATCCACCCTGCCCCAAACCCCACACCAAACCCTGCCCCAAACCCCACACCAAACCCAAACCCCACCCCTCATGCGTCCCCTACACAGTTAAAAAAAATTTCGTCACCCCTGCAGTGAACCCCCCCCCCCCAAATGCCACCAGACTACAAGCAAGACATAGAGCTCTGCGTGTATGTTAGCAATTTTGAGGACAATATACAGACAAACTTCAGTTTACCTACTAAATTGCTTCTGTATTACGCTGTATGTTTTTGGAGCTTGTCATTTATCTGTAAATATGTGAAAATTACTTTTTTTTTTAACATGTAGCTTCAAGTCAGCATTCAGTAAACATTTAGAGCTGAACTGATTGGGTCTGACTGATATTTATATTGACCAATACGGATAATCTGCAGAAATGATTGGACTTTTTAAACCTTTTAAAATTTGTATTGGTTTCCGTCAAAAATAATTTGTGCAGTTTTACTGCAATATTATTTAATTGCATGCAAATATTTTAATACTAAAACAAAGTTTAAAGCTTTTGTTTTTTTTTTACACACATTCTATTATTAAGCTAAAATGAACCAAGGATAGAAGTTAATAGAATGATGGATTCCCTGTATGATTTTAAATAGTTATTTTCTTATGGCTTTTAATTTAACATGGGCCATTATATTCTGTGTCATATCCTGTACACTATGTTTTATTATAGATGTCTTACTGTATGTTCTGTTGTTCTCCTGTATCAATCTGTACAGAACCTTGATCAACTATTATGATTAAAAGTTTCTTTATCAGTAAATGTTGTCTTGACTTGACTGTGTTAATCTGAAATGCTTCAGTACTGTTATCCAGCTGCTGGCTGGTGTTTAACTCCCTTCTGTCATCTCCGCAGATATCGTTTTCTTCGGGGAGAATCTACCTTCTCGGTTCTTCACCTCCATGAAGAAGGTAAACATTCGAGTGGCAGTGATCGCAGTGTGTTAAGTGAAGGGAGGTCTTTTATTTGACTCAGTTCTTCCTCTCTCCCTCCTCTCAGGACTTCCCTCAGTGTGACCTCCTCATCGTGATGGGCACGTCCCTGCAGGTGCAGCCGTTTGCGTCTCTCGTCAGCAGGTTAGAACCTGTTCTGTGTTCTGGATGGAAGTTCATGTTTAGCGGTGGGTGGTGAAGTGGTTCATCCAGTAAAGCAGGTTTAAACTAATCCTGGTCTGAGTTTGGGGATGTCCGTGACACTGATGTTCTACAAATAAGTTCAGAAGAAGCGGACAACAGCAATACAGCTCAGCACACACACGCACACACACACACTGAGAATCCCACTCTGGGAAAGTGACCTTAAAATATTAATCAAAATCAAAGTGAACTTTGTCATCCCAGCGATATACCAGTACACAGAGAAATTAAATATATGAGATATGGGAGACGGTTAAATGGGAGATATGACAGTATTTGTTCTGCAGGTGTTTAAGACGTTCTGCGGGTGTGTGAGACGTTCTGCGGATGTGTGAGATGTTCTGCGGGTGTGTGAGACATTCTGCGTGTATGTGAGACGTTCTGCATGTGTGTGAGATGTTCTGCGGATGTGTGAAACGTTCTGCAGATGTGTGAGACATCCTGCGGGTGTGTGAGATGTTTTGCGGGTGTGTGAGACATTCTGCGGTTGTGTGAGACGTTTTGCGGGCGTGTGAGACGTACTGCGGGCGTGTGAGACGTACTGCGGGCGTGTGAGACGTTCTGCGGGCATGTGAGCCGTTCTGCGGGCGTGTGAGATGTTCTGCGGGCGTGTGAGATGTTCTGCGGGCGTGTGAGATGTTCTGCAGGTGTGTGAGATGTTCTGCAGGTGTGTGAGATGTTCTACAGGTGTGTGAGATGTTCTACAGGTGTTTGATTAGGTCTGTAGTAAGTAAGAAGCATTTATTTGGGAAAAGAAGTTGGTTCACAGTCCAGTGATGTGACGACGCTGTGAGTAATTTGGTTCAGTCAGTTGTGTTTATTCATTTTTGCCCCGATCCTCCGCAGCACCTCCTGCTGTTTGATTGGTTGAATGGATCTCTTTTGTCTTCTTGTGTTTTCAGAGTCCCGAACAGCTGTCCTCGGCTCCTCATCAACATGGAGAAGACGGGACAGGTGCTGACTGCTGTGTCAAAATATTTAAATGTTCTTTAAATAACAGATATGTCACTGATGTAGTTTCTATTTCATATGGTGCCTCTCTGTTGTTTTCTGATAGTCGGATTTTGGGATGGGGTTGCTGGGTTTTGGAGGAGGGATGGATTTTGATTCAGATAAAGCTTACAGGTGAGGGTTCATAACCTTGTAGTATTTATTACAAAGAAACAGATGTGATTTTCTGATGTGATGCTGATGATGCTGATGCTGCCTTTATTGTATTTATAGGGACGTGGCACACCTGAGCACCTGTGATGACGGCTGCTTGGCTTTAGCAGACCTACTGGGTTGGAAGGTACACACACACACACACACACACACACACACACACACACAAATGTAGATCTATGAGTAAGGAGTGTCCAGTTTACAAAAAAAAACTGCCATAAATTCCGGACTATAAGCCGCTACTTTTTCCCAAATTTGGAACCCTGACCAATCCTGGAGGCTCGTATTCCCAGGGCGGGGCCAAGTGAGTCAGAGGGCGGGGAATGCGCCCTAAGCCCCGCCCATGACGAAGATAAGATATATACCGTGTATAATTTTACCGCCCGTTAAGAGATGGAATGTTGTTTCTGCACTGTTCAGTAAAGAAGCAGAAGCAACATAATGTGTGTGTTACTGATATGTACGTTTACTATAAGGGAGCCGTGTTACACACATAGACCAGATAGTATGTGAGTGGAACTCTGCACAGCAGTGACACTGACATAATAGTGTGTGTGGTACTGGTGTTACTGGAATACACACATCACTGCTAAAACTAGGTTAAAAGTGCACCACCTAAAATAACCTGCCCGGAGCAGTTCTGTGGTCTTGATTAAGGTCTAGAGGAACAAACACACACTGCTACAGACAAAGAAGGGGGTTAGTAAAGGAGCCATTATAACATCACCTCTTCTTAGTAAGGTGGTCGTGACTCGTGTGTACTTGTTGTTGTTGTTGTTTTTGTATGTATTTATGAGTTTGAAAATCTACCATCCACCCTTTTGTCCAACGCAGGCGGAGCTGGAGGAGCTGGTGAAGCGGGAGCATGATTTGATTGATAGCAAAGACGGCAAGAAGAAGGCAGAGAAGGTCAATCAGAGCTCTGGGGCCTTGGAGGCGGGTAAAGGGGTGGAGCCTGAGGCTGGGAAGAGTGACAAGGCGGAGTAACTGGTGGGCAGAATGAAAACGCCGGCCAGGGACTGCCCATGCGGTCATTCTTGCACTTTAGGTCTGCTGTCTCCCTCCCCTCTCTGTCTCCGACGCTGGCACACCACTAATCTGGGGTTCGGATTCCTAGAAGGCATCGATGTTCCATGATCATCTTCTGATGATGCTTCAGGGAAACCAGGCCTGGAGCAGATAGCAATAGAAACCATATGAGCTGTATAAACTGTGCTAAATCTCACTGAGCAGGGAGAGGCAGATACAAAACCATTCATGGGAGACCTCTTAAAGGGGAAAGCCCACCAGTTTTTCAAAATTCTCCCATAATTAAGGAACTCATTCTGTGAACAGAGAGCCTCAGCATGGGTTTGATAGTTCTGGAGAAACTCAGAGTCAGAACTGTTCCCAGTGGAGGTGAATGTCGTTCCATCAAATGGTTATGGTTGCTCCGCCTGACGCCTGAGACTTTGTTCTGGAATTCCAAGAAGATTTTGTAGTGATTTAGTTCGGATTCACCGTTATCAGCATCCCTATAAACACCCAGAGACACGTGGAGCTTCACTGGAGGTCGATAGTGAGTAAAAGTGCTGGATTTGTGTTGGAGACGTCTGCTTCCATTCACCTCCACTTTAAAGAAATCAGAGTCTCTACAATGAACCGTTTCACACCAAACACACTCTGGACACCCTGTTCACACAAATTGAATAATGGGGGAATTAAAAAACATTGGTGGAATTCCCCTTTAAGTGGGCTCCATGTAATTTAGCATAATTATGAAAAGCATAAGAATTTTAATAACTTTCCATTTTATTTTTATTATTAATTAATTAATTGTGCTTCTAAAAAGGCCCCACATGAAATGGCCACATTTGCCCCTAATGTTTACTACATTGAACTCAATGTGATTCATCACAGATTTCGGCGTAAACTAATAATATAAATGGAGGATTTGCTTGTATCCCCCCCCCCCTTTTTTTAGGTTAATTGATTTATTATTTTTTTTTATTATTATTATTAATTCTATTAATGCGTTCACTGATTACAGTAATATTCCCCAGTCTATTACTTTTAAAAGTTTCTCATTTTTTGTTGTAAATTTCTAGCATGATCATTGCAAAAAAAAAGAGAAGAAAGAAAAAAGCAGTGAATGTTGCTCTCCTGATGTTCCCTGAATTATGCATTAGGTATCCAAAAGGATAAAAAAAATAAAGAGAACACAAAGGATAATGGATGTTTTTTTTGTGTGTTTTTCAAGTGTACAAAACCTGTTGACCCTAATAAAATAAACCTGGATGTGGAGCAGAAGCGTCAAACTCGGTTCATCTCAGTTCACAGCTCTGCAGAAAGTAAGATTTCTCATCAAACAGGTCTGATTCATCTGATCAGCTCAGTAGCCAGGGGTCACCCCATGAATATAGAAGTTCATGCGGAACCGAGTTCCTCCCGGAACTTTGAGCCGTGAACTGTGAGTTCAGCTCATCTGAAACTGATCTGCCTCTGACTGAAAATGTCCGAGTTCCTTATTTTTATAACAAAGTTCCCAAAACTGGCTTCACCTGCTGCCCCGCCCGACAATCGAAGGTTCCCCTTGCTTTTTTTGTTTGTTAGTTTTTTAAAGGAATGGGGCTTAAGTACTGAAAACTACACACCATATATTTTTTTATATTATACTGTTTATTTTATAGTTCTATGTTATTTTTTTTTATCCTGTAGCCAAGTTTTTCTGAATCAGAATCCTATAACTTGAGAACTGCCTTTGATTGGGCGGCATTGGCTCTACAACACACCTTAAATTTTACGCTTAAAAGCAAGTTTTGCACAATTGGAAGCAGCTGCTGGTGAGGCTGCATGACTGCTGACTATGTTGGTGTGTTTGTGTGAGTTTGTATTTCACACTTTGCGAGCACCTGATGTCCTCAGACTGAGAGAAAAAATGGTCTTTGTTTAGAAGTAGGGATGTTCTGATGGGGTTTTTCACCACAAGTCCACGTTTTCAGGGAAAAAATGACATAGAGCCTTTTGGTCACTGAGGTTACAGGTTAGGTTCAGGTTTACATGCGAGTGTAGCTTTACTGACACTTATAAATAGAGTAAATCTTGCAAATGTAGTAATACCAACATGTGTGTGTGTGTGAGAGCAATACTGAAGAGGTTTACCGCAGCGGGAGGGAGGAAACGCACACACAAAGGCAACACACACTAAGTCAGAAAAGAAGAAATGTCAGACATGGTTCTGGCCGGCACCGGTCCAGCAGGAGAGGAGGATGCCTCTGCAGGATGTGGTGGAGATCTCTCTGAAAGTTGACCTTTGACATCTGGAGGAGGGCCCGGCTGAGAGGTGTATGTGGGCGGGATGCTGGGTGGGTAGAGGTTGAGAAGAAAGTGAAGAAACTCAGAAGAACCATCCAAAGAGACGTTCCACGTGAGTTCTGAGGTCTTTTTTTTTGTCCTTTTCATATTTGCTGGTTTGATGATGTTCTGGTTCTGTGTGTGAGGAACGTTGTTCTGAGAGTATCTCAGAAGGTTCTGGAGGCACCTGTTTCAAACGTGTAGATCATTTCCTCCTGAATCAAACACACCGGCATTACTGATGGCCTTATTTCTTCATCATCATCCGTGTTCCAGATGAGCCCTGGTCTAAAACCACTCAGCCTTTTTGAGCTTTCATCTGTTATCATTGGTTATTTAACTTTCAGAGACCTTCTTATTGGTTCCAGCATCTCAAATATCAAACACTGGATAAGACACCTTTTTAAATGACACCTGGAGTTCATGTCGGTGCTTTATATGCCATTGGAACAGCTTCTTTATCAGCTTAGATGTGGTGTGCAAAAGTGTTGCCACCCTTGCATGTAATTTGGCCATTGTTCAGTAACTGTGCATCTTCTTTATCCGCTTTGCTTTCTGTTTATCTTAAATAAGTCGGAAATGTGCACCAAATTTTGCAGTAAAATGCCAAAAAAAATATGTGTGCTCTCTGTATAGGACATGTACATCAATATAACAATCCAAATGAACAAATAACAAGAGCTAACTCCTAAAAAACAAGAGCTAACTCCTAACAAACTTATGGAAGGAGTCACAAGAATCACAAGTGGCTGAATCTGTTAGTAACACACTTTAGAAATTTTGCTAATGCCCCAAGAAGATCAGAGAAAGTAGAAATAATCAGAGGGGAACATTTGTGGGTGTGATGCTGAATTGCTTCATTTCCCTTTTTTTGTGCATTTGTTACTTCATTTCCTTGTGTTTTGTGTCGATGTCATGGCTACGCAGCCGCAGGGCGGGTGGCCGAACTGAAGCGGAGCTCAGAGAGTGGCAGAAGCCGAACAGGTCCGGAAAAGATCATGATCCCACCCAGCTGACTAGGCATGAAAAGACTGGATGAGGAGCCCACAAACAGTGGGAACAGGTGAGAAAACCGCCAGGATGACCTGGTGTTTCTAAAGAGGTAACCAGTAAGTGGATGCACAAGTTTTGGTGTTTCTAAAAAGTGGCCACTCTGTGGTCTTTTGAGTACAGTAACCGTTTATTGTCGAATTCACTTCCTGTGGAATTGAAGGGTGATCCTGTTTTTTCCAGGACTCGTCCACCTGGCAGAATGACCAATGGGAGCTTGGCGGCACAAAGGGGCCCCCTGGGTGTCCTGCCGTGTCTGCGTCTCTGTCGGGACGGCTGGGACCCGGGGAGCCCGTTTGACAGGCATGGGGCTCACGCTGCCCTATGGGGCAGACCTGAAGGGGTAATCTGATTTTTGATCAGTTCCTTTATCGGTACATATAGATATGCCATTACGTCATTTTCAAGTTTAAATGTATTCACCAAAAGTGCCCAACCAGCCTGTGTGGCAATATCCAGACCACCAGAAGGGGCCGAGACACTGAGAGCACCATGTCCTTGGATTAGAGGGTAAACCCCACCACCAGTGTTGGTCTGCGGGGTCTTTGGAGTGATGGAGCTCCATCCAGAACCTCTGGGATCCAGAACTGATCAACAAACATGACCTGATCTCAGTAATGCTCTCATAAAATCAAATTCTCACAACAATGTTCCAACATCAGTACCTGATATCACCAATGCTCTCATACTATCAAATCCTCACAGCAATGTTCCAACATCAGTACCTGACCTCACCAATGCTCTCATACAATCAAATCCTCACAGCAATGTTCCAACGTCAGTACCTGACATCACTAATCCTCTTATACAGTCAAATGTTCACAGCAATGTTCCAACATCAGTACGTGACATCACTAATGTCCTCACACAATCAAATCCTCACAACAATGTTTCAGCATCAGTACATGACCACGCTAATGCTCCTGGGCTGCAATCAAATCCTCAAAGCAACGTCCCAAGGATCAAATCCTAGGGGATTAAGGATTGAGTGCTAGTCGTGCGGTACTTGGATGAGGTTGTTCAGTGAGGTTCTCAGAATGGAGAGGAGAATCTAGGACCAGACTTAAACCCTCCAGACATGCAGATGTTGAGGCTGAAGCTGGTGGTGCTGTTTGTGGCACGGGTGTTTCTCGGTGAGAGAGTTATGGGAGGTGAAAGGTTTTTATCAGAGGCCGTTCATGTGCTTCCCTTTCTGGCTTCTTCCTTTTCGATCACAAACCAGTGCAGAAGCGGCGGCACAAACTCAGCGGTGGTAAGAAACACTCGCCTTTAAAACTGAGCTTTTATTTCGTTTGAAATCTACTTGATATACATAATAGAAAGAATTGATGTACAGTACTGTGAGGAAGTCTGGATGCGTCACTCATGTCTTCATATTCTGCTTCCAGAGATCCAGACTTTCTTGTATTTTAATGTATGTTTGAGGAGCAGTTCTCCAGGCTTCTTGAAGGACTTTCAGAGACTCTCATTTCCAGTCCAGTCCCTGAACTGGTCCAGTTTTCGAAGAATGCTTTTGGTTTGTTAAGCCAAAAAGAGATCTATGTATATATAATTTCAAGCATGTATGTTTAGATGTAGTGTTGTCTGCACTGGAAGATTAGCTAGATTCTTGATTCTGTATCTCTGTGTAAATGGGAGCTGATGCTTCCTTATTTAAAAAATGAATATGAACCAGAACACTAAAAAATAATTTCTTGGAACAATGTTCTGAAGCATGTCCAGCAAATATAGAGAGAATCTGATCTCCCTCTCATCCTTTTGGACTTTTCCCTCTTTAAACTGCATTAGAGTGTCGCTTTATATGAGTAAGATACGAGCCAGGGCGACTCGCGAATAAATAATTCCTCATTAATGAGCTGCGGCTGC
Source organism: Ladigesia roloffi (assembly GCA_037577295.1). NCBI lineage: Eukaryota > Metazoa > Chordata > Actinopteri > Characiformes > Alestidae > Ladigesia > Ladigesia roloffi. The sequence goes on along the minus strand of JBBKCR010193975.1, from coordinate 3,309 downwards.
GAGAGTTCAGGCGGCTGAGCTTCAATTTCCGGCTGAATGAAAGTAACCTCGAGATCTCTTAGATCTTTCTCACTCTTCTCACTCTTCTTTCTTTTTCTGGTTTTGGTTTTCACTGCTGCTCAGTGCTTCCTTTTGCGTGTGTGAGCATGTCTATGTATAGCCTGTGTATGTGTGTGTGTGTGTATGTTTGTCTGTGTGTGTGCGCATAGCCTAAACCAGTCTGGATTCAATCAAACTGCACTTGTAGCTGTCACTAAGAAGCTTCATGCAGCAAAAACAGATGAATTGTCTCCAGTCCTAATTCTTCTAGATCTTTTTTGCAGCTTTTAAAACTGTAATCCCTCAGACCCTCTTGGCTTCACCAAACTGGGAATCGCTGGTTTTGCATGCATGGTAGTGGTTTCTGTCCCACCTTGAGGGTCATACTTACCGAGTTTAATGGAAATGATCTCCGACTTACCTGTGGTGTTCCTCAGGGCTTAGTTTTCGGTCCCTTTTTTCCCCCTTACGCCCTTTCTGACACACTATATACTACATCACTTTTCTTTGAGGCCCATTTTGCCTTGTCTGCATGTATACCTCTACTGTGAATGGGTTTAATTTTAGGACCAATTTCTCAAAACCTTTGGGAGGATCTTCTAAAGGAGGATGTTTGGTTCCATTGAATTCCGATTTCTAGAGTTTCTCCCACCAAACCTCTCCATGAACTCTCTGTTTCCATCTTAAACTCTGAATTATGGGGTATTTATTTTAAAAGTGGGTGGAAATTCCCCTCTAAAGAGCAGTGATGAGTCAGAACAGGCTAATTATCTCACTGTTTCCAGTCCAGGTTTACTGAGCCCCCCCACCCCCATCTGTCTCTGCAGAGTTTCCTGGTGGTCCCCGACTCCTCTTCCCAGAATAAGCTGCTCTGTGTGTCTGTGAGGGATCAGGGAGACCCCGTCCGAGACTTCACCATACTTCACACGGGCTCAGGTGAGAGAACTTGGTGTTAACAGCCTCAAACTGAACACAATTTACACAGGAGGTCCTCTTTCAGTTCCCTAAACCGCATTGTTTATGTTAATGAAGTTTGGACCACTAAAACATGTTGAAGCTACATTAAAAGAACATGTATGTGGTATAAATACTCTGACTGGAGAACTTTCCCAGAGGAAAGGACAGTCATTTCTTTGTCTAATCAGAAATAAATGGTCTTATTTGGGGTTTACTGAAGTCTTGACTTATTTCTCAAAAAAACCCTTTTAGGAAAAATAAGGAGCAAAAGAAAAAATCAGCTAAAGTTCTCCTGCCGTTCTCATCGGTTTCCCAGTTTCCTCTATTTAACAACCTTATAGATCTTAAATCTGTCCAAGACGACCAGGTTTTTTTGGGTGGGGATCTTCTGTTTATCTGAAGATGATCTGAGACACATAAAAATCAGACCAGTTAGAGAGAAGGATTTTTATTTGCAGATCTTAGGATCAGACTGAGTCCAGAGGAAGCTCTTTCTCAGGAGCTGAATTGAAGAAGTGGGAGAAAATGGTCAGAATCCCATACTGGAGTTAAACTGAACTCAGGCTGGATGGAGAAGAATCTTTTTCTGAATTTTCCTTTAGTCGGGGATTGAAATTTTTACACTTTACACTTTACACACTTTTGGTTCCCTAAACCACATTAATTTTTTTTAAGATTGCGAGTGTTATGACACTTTGAAAACATCCATGTGTTGTAAAGGCCCAGCCAGGACAGTAGTCCTAAGTACAATACCATTCATTTCAATGGGTTTGCCTTGATAAGCAGTTTTATTTGATTTATTTTTATTTATTTATATGTGCAAATTCCAATGTCAAAATGTAGTTGCCGACAAGATTGATAGCACCACTGCTGTGCCCCTGGTGACCGCAGAAGGGGCGGAGCTTCACTCAGCAGCACTGACTGTTTAATCATATTAAGCACCTTCAGCATTGTCCCTTAAACAAACATGTACGAGAGAGACTGTAGGACACACCATCCATCTGGATCAGCATCAGTGTTTCACACTAAACCGCTCTGAGCGACTTTGCTGACATCTTAACCTCTAAATTATCCAGAAATTCTGGAAATGGGTGGAATTCCCCTTCAATATGTTTTCATTTCGAACAATCTCACTTCACGTTTCCCTGGTTTTCCTGCTGAAGCTTCCTGGTTCCTCATTCCTGCATCTAAAGTTTCCACCAGTTTGTCAGGTTCTTTATTTGTGTCATTAATCTCTCTGTCCATCACTCTCTCTCTCTCTCTGTCTCTCTCTCTCTCAGCTCTACACCTGGCGACGTCTCACTTGTCCTTCTCTGACCTGCTGCAGCTGGTTTCTTTCTACACCTTCAGCAGGTGAGTCTGTAACCAGGAGTCTTCATTATTTGGTTGGGTGCAGATTCAGGTGTGTGAGAGTGTGTGTGTGTGTGTGTGTGCTAGGGAATGTGTCTGTGTGTCTATGTGTGTCTGTGTGTGTCTGAACACAGGTATTAATTAATATCGTTACTGTATTGAAGCACAAATGACTCTGAATGGGCTGACAGCTCTCACTGTGTTCACTAAGTGTCGAAAGTTTGTAGACACCAGTTCTGAAATCAGGGGTGTGTGTCATTTGCTGCAGCAACAACTGTTCTTCTGAGAAAATATTGGAACTTTGCTGTGAGCATTTTGATTGTATGAGAGCATTAGTGAGGTCCGATGCTGTGAGGATTTGATAGAGGTCTGGTGCAGATGTTGGAGGATCAGTTCTGGATCCTAGAGGGACTGGATAGAGCTCCATCACTCCAGAGGCTCCATAGTGTTTTTTTCTATGAACGAAACTCATAGGACTTGTGTGTCTTTGCCTCTGTCTCTCTCTTGTATATACGTATGTAGTCAGCAGGCCTGTTTAAAAACTGTTATGTTGCTTGGCAACGGTGACCTGTTGTTTCCTATTTGACCACTTTTATTATCTCTCTCTTCTTCCCTGTCTCTCTCTTTCTCTTCCCCTCCCTCTCTCCTATCTCACCCTTACATACACTGTCTCTCTCTCTCTTGCTCTCTCTCTCTCTCTCTCTCTCTCTCTCTCAGGGACGTGTTGCCTCTGTGTCTGTTTGTTCCTCCGTGGGTTCGCAGCTTGGCTGAACATCCAGGCCCCATCATTTCTCAATTGGGTCCAAGTTAGTCCTTTGATCCATTTCACAAACACACAGTGTTCTTTCACTGATGCACAATGTCTCTCATGGTTTCTGTGTATTTATGTGTGTGTGTGTGTGTGTGTGTGTGAGTGTGTGTGTGTGTGTGTGTGTGTGTGTGTGTGTGTGTGTGTATGTGTGT
>JBBKCR010193965.1:0-13406 GCA_037577295.1 Ladigesia roloffi | reverse complement strand
GACGAGGAACAGGTGTGAGGAGTTAACGGGGCGTGACAGGATCAGAGGGAGCGCACGAGACAGGGGAGCAGACAAGAAACGGACAAAAGTGTAGGGACGGATTAGTATTCTGGGGACGGAACTCGGGAAGGGCGTGACGGAGACGAGGTGGCCGTCACAACCTGCACAGTGCTGCGTGATGTAAAATTCGCCTGAGAAGCCGTCTCTTGTGACCAGCCTCCACCCTGATTGATGGCAGTGCAGTGGCAGTTGGCAGCTTGTCAGAGAGAAATCCTGCAATGGGATAGCTTTATCACACATTATGAGATCTTTTTAAACGTGTTATCTAAAACATTTAAAAAGTTTGATTAAAGTAAACAACGTGTCCAACATATTTTTTTTATATTTTCTTGGATTTTCAAGACGTGCCGCCTGGATCACGTTTTCATGTAAGGTAGCCTAACATTTTTATTAGGAAATAGAACACTGTCAAATAAGCTAAAATGTGAGATAATTTCATTTGGAAAACAGACTTCTGACATTTAAACAATGCTGGTTATATGTTTTGTATGAGGGAAGGTATTATCATAGCATCAACTCTTTGCAGTCTTACCTAACTAGCATAGCATAGCTGATGTAGCGCTGTACAGTACAGCCAAGTTGTGGTTAGCATCAAATGTCAAAGTGCGCTAAACTGATGTGTTTATATCACTGACCGTCTGACAAGTTTCTGGCAGCTGCTTCTGATGTATCACTGGTGGTGCTTTTTTTTAAAAAAGAATTGTCTTATGTCCATGCTAAGGTTTGAGGCTACTGGAAGACAGAAGACAGAGACGAGTTCTGACAGACAACCGACGAGTAGAAAGTAGACGTTAACGTTAGAGTTTAGAATATTGAGTGAACAATGTATCAGTTGCTGCAATTCCCTTTTTAATGTATTTCATAGGCAGCACATAATGTCAGAGTTGTCATATTTTTTAAAAGCTTAAAAAGGTTCGGGGCTTCAGTCTCCAAAGTACATTTCTTTTTTTGAAAATGACTTCTTGTTTCACCCTAAGTGATGTGAAAAAATCCATTTATTTGTTTATTTCAGTGTTTGAGATGCCAATCTCTTTGTTTTTGATCAGGGATCCCAGCCTTACCCGTGCAGTTGGACTGCAGCTCCCAAGGCTCCAGACTGTGGAGATTCCCCAGGGATTGAATGAGGGAGCCAGCTGCAGCTTTCACTATGCGGCTTCTCACCATCCTGCTGCTACTCCTTCTGGTGCTCGGTATGGCCGAGGCGAGGAGGGAAGGCCGGGAAAGACGGGACAGGGTGCGGGGCAGAGGCAGGGCCAAAGCCGTCAAGCGCTTCACGACCAACTGCAAGGAGTACACAGAGGATGGAGAGAAGTATCTGGACTGCCAGGAACGCCGCTTGACGGCCGTTCTGCTGGGATGGCCAGAAGACATTGAGCATCTGCTGCTGGCACGGAACAGGTTTCAGGCACTGCAAGACAACACGTTCAGTCACTTCAGGAACCTGCGGAGTTTGGACCTACAGCAGAATGAGATTTCGCTCATTGAGGAGGGAGCTTTCAGCGGCCTGAACAAGCTCACGACTTTACTGCTGCAGCACAACTTCCTTCAGGTGGCCACAGAGGACATGTTCATCCCCATGCCACGGCTCACACACCTGCGCCTCCATGATAATCCCTGGAAGTGCAACTGCCATCTGGACAGCCTGGTGCGCTTTCTGCAAGTGCCCAGCAACCGCTACATGGGATCCTACGCTAAGTGTGCTGAACCATTGGGACACAGGAGGCAGAAGCTTAAAGCACTGGATGTGAATTTGCTCTGCTCTGAAGCTGTGGAGACTCCAGAATTCGAAAGCCCTCCTGGGATACAAAGGTACCCTGACGCAACGTCGCTGTGTCACACTTACGTCTTCCCCAAACCGCTACTGGACTGCAGGGACAGAGGTTAGTGGCACACTAGCTAGTTTTCTGTTCAATCAGTGCTACTATTACCTATTGGTTGTTGTGACTATTTGGGTCAGCAACTCTAATCTCCACGTTTTAGTGTAAACTAGGGTGACATTACAGAAACCCAGTTCAGTCTCAAACTCTTAAACATTATACAAAAACTGTTTGTACAGATGTAGTATTAGAGCATTTTTAGATTAAATATAAGTGGTAGAATAAATACAATTGCATCCATGCTTCACAAGCAGTGTTTTTTTACGAATACCGTATTCTCACGTGATGAATGGGTTTAAATGCAGAGGAGGAATTTTGTGCTGTTCACACTGTGTGCAGTGGTGTGTTCACATGTGACCGATTGATCACTTTCACTTTTAGATATTCCGCTTCGTACCCCCCCACCCCCCACCCCCCCATTCCCCATCACATGCTCATGTTCAGGAGGAGATTCTGACATTGCGCGCTGCATTATGAATTTTACTCAAATACAAATACAAAAACATATACAATTAATTTTCCCTTTTAACAAATACAAATACAGATTGATTCCCTAGACAGGAAGATTCTGAGTTACTGACTCCCAAAACAATTCTGAGTACTCCTAGAGTTATAATATATTGTCCATTTTTTACAATTTTGGGGAACATTAGGAATGCCTTGTTTTAAATTGGCTAACCTGATGAGTAAAGAAGTGGAGTTTGGGCTGTTTGGGTTTAGTATTAATTCTCTAATGTACGATTCAGGGCAAATTCTTTGTGGGTACATGGCATGTGCCTCCATGCCATAAGAGATCATGTAATCTTTTAGTGGTAAGCTACAGCAGTTTCCATTGGGGAACAGGTTTGAACATGACAGCAGAAATGAATAACATAAAGCTTCAATGTGGCTGGGAATAGTTCTCCATAATCTTCAGCAATTAACAGCTTTAGGTGCTGTACTTTCAGGATTTAGTTAAGGTTTTAGTTATTCTGATTTCCTCACAGTGTACATTCTAATAAGTGCTAAAGTAAGGAGTTCACATTCCATACCACTTTCAAAAATTTTAACTATGCACAATGGGAGGCACTATTTAAGAGTAGAACGCCACCTGAGCACCCGGAAAACAACCAGACGGACAGAACAATTAAATGTAGATTCACTGGGAAATAAATGGAGCTGTTTTACATCTGGTCTTCTATTTAGCAGCAGCATGAATGGCACATTCAGGCTAATACCAAGACACTATCGCTTCTACAAAATCTTGAGTTACATTGCTGTATTTTAAACAGATCCATGACCAGAACATCAGCGACAAAGTATCTGCAAGCTCACACAAGGTCCCCTTGTGTTTCTGTCCAGAATCTCATTCCTAACCATGGTGTTTAAGTGATTCCATAGTATTAAATCTCTCAGTGCTGGTTTCTGTTATGTATTAATGGTTTGCAGTGGTGGAATCGGGCCTGCTTTGATCACAAAGGATGCATTCAGGTTGTCAAAGGCAGTGAAATATATCATTCAGTCTCAGACTTGTGACAAAGCAGCTTGTGTATAATGAATTATACTGTATTGCCTCTTACTGGAAAAGACACGGAGATTCTTAAAACATGGATTTACAGCATCACTCTATTCCACATTTTTAACACTGAATCATTAAATTTGAGGGGCTTGTTAAGAGTGAATTTAGTGAAATTTAGGGAGGGATGCTTGAAATAATATTCGCTGATAAATGGATACATGTCTCCAATGTCTTATATGTCCATTTGTAGATCCCTACCCTTGCAGTATTTATTCAGTGATCAAGGGTATTAACAGCCTCTAGGAGGATGTTACACAAGATGTTGGAACACTAGCATTAGTGAGGTCAAGTGCTGATGTTGGAAAAATCACAAAATTCATCGCAGTATCCGGTCCTGAATCATCAGGCTGAGGGACAGCTTTTTCCATCATGCCATCAGACTGCTGAACACCGAACCCTGAACATTTAACACCAACACTTAATAGGCACCCCTCTGACACTTGCAATCCATACTGCACAGTCTAATGCTGGGAGGCCTTATACCCCATCTTATGGGCCCATCTTTTTGGTTTGGGGCATGGTGAACTTAGATCCATATGTGGCTGCCCAATAACATCCTATTCTATGGACAGTCAATTTCAAAGGGCGATTATACATAGAAAATGATATACAACTAAACACATTATTCAGCAATGTGTACACCTTAATCATATCAAAATAAACATTTTGCTGTTGATACATTTTGAGATCTAGTCCTTGTCCTCGTTTGCTTCTTTGAATCTACCACAGAATAGTTTATCTGCAGGCATTTCCAAATTGGCCATAATTATATCATAACTAAATAATTTAGGAACTTTCTGTGTTACCTTGATTTCTATCATGGCATTAAAGAAGCTCAAGGCTGTGTATGTATTATTGTGAACCAGTTTCAAAAAGGCGTTGCATTAGTGCTTCTCTAGTTTTAAGACACCAATGACCTCAGCTTTCTGTACTGAATGAAATAGAGGCTGTACAGAGCAATGCATGACAACTAGAGCCAGACTTGTTCGTACCAAACTGGCCCAGCTTGAGCAGCAGAAGCTAATCCTTATGGACTAAATCTAATGGATTACAGAAAAATCTGGGGTTTCTCTGCCTCGCTCAGAAAAGGTGAGTCAGCACTGGCGCAAAACTACTGTGAAACGCCAGCTCTCTCTTGTACCATGATGTCATCTTGCTCTGGGAGCTAATAGATAACTGGCCAGGGATTTCTTTTGTCAGCAGAAAAGTTAAACTGCAGCCCAAGAATTTTGGAGGAGTTAGCAATAACAGAGGAAGAGCAATAGCTCTGGATTAATGATTTCTTCTACAAGCTTCTCCCGCATTTGAAATAATGCCTTGCCTCATTCTCATCATTCAGAGGTCCTTTAGCCATGTTGTGAAAAATGAACACTAAATAGTGTTGCCAACCTAGAGGAGGATCCGTTGAGTTTGTGTACATTTTTCTGATAATGCACGCTCAGTTGAGCATGTCCTGAGCCAGGTGTTCTAGTCGGGTTGTGGGAAGGATGATTCTTCTGCCCACTTCCTGATGACATTTCCTTATACTGACAGAGGACTGATGTTTCAAATGAGCCACAAAAAAATCTGTTAAACCTGGGGTGCCATAATGTTTTTAGCAATGGTTTAGTAAACAAACAAAGGCTATTAGTTGGATCCCAGTCCATTCACCAGGCCGTGTTTGAAAATCCCAAGCCAGGACTACTTGCAAAATAAATAAAAGGAGATTTCCATCTCCACTGATTCTTGCCTCGTTTGTGCTGAGCACTTAGTTTCAGCTCTCTGTTCCATACACACTGAACGACACAGATAATCAACTTATTCTTTTAGCCCTATTCTCAGTACGTTTTAGGAGAATGGGGTTTGGCTTTTAGGGACCACCAGTGTTGACAAAACTGTAAAGGGCTTTCAGCAGTTACAGTGGCAGATGTTTCCATCTATGGTTAGCCTGTTAGAAGTAATTTTGAAGCACAAAAAAGGTAATTAAAGTGCCATGAAAATGCATGGGAAAACTCTGTCAAATGCTATTTTGTCAAAACTCCAATGTGGAATTCCACTGGGAACTCTTCAGAGAATACAACCAGCCTGTTTCTAGAGTGTTAGACAATCAAAGACCAGATCTGCTGAAAGTGGATTCATGATAATTTACTTAATACATAATGTTTCTTTTGTGTCCAGGGCTGAAAAGTGTTCCAGCTGACATCCCTGCAAGCATTGTGAAAATGGATCTATCCTTTAACAACATCACACAGCTGAGGCCTAAAGAATTTGTTGCTGTCAAAGACCTGAAGCTTCTGAACCTCAGCAGCAACAGTCTAGAGCGAATTGACACGGGTAAATTTCTGTAATAGTATATGGGCTGCTTGAGCAGAAAACACACACAGTAGCCACTGAGAGATCTTTCTCCCTATTCAGTGGCAGCATGAGGTTGAGACTGAGCGGCAACTTGTTTCACATGTCAAGGACGTGGGCATAACTCAAGCTATATGACTGGGTTAAAACAAGCTGTTTAAACTCCATAGGAAATGCTACCATATGAAAATGTGGCAATCTGGGAAGGGTGGCAATGATACTTAAAAAATGAGATCTCATTCTGAGGGTAAATATTTGTTGGTGCTGTTAAAATGGCAATGGTTCAAGCAGAGGCCAAAGAAGATAGTATCGATCTACAATGGTCACATACCATGTCTGGCATTTTTCATCTAATAGAGGAAAATGCTTTGAATGGCAGTAATTGACAATTAAAACTGGGGTTAAACTGAGGAAAACTAAACAAAAGAACACATTTGGTAGAGCATTGGGTAACTATATGGCAACCCACTGGTCCAAACTCAAACCCAAACATGGAGTTGTTGAAATTTGTTTAGGAGTTTATTGTGAGGAGTATATTGGATGCTTTCTTAACATAATGAATGAGAGGTGACTTATATATGTGTCATATATTTTAAAAAATTACAAAAAAAACCCCACACAACTGCTAAATATTGAATGCATTAGTACCCTACATATATCTATGCAACACAGCATTAACAGGCCTGAGCAAGTGGAGATTCCATAAACCCTCACACTTGTTATTATTTTACACTATTAAAGTGGATTTGTTAAAGCTGAGGGTGCAGTAAAAACGCAAGCTCCAAGCCTTTTTTCCTGAGCAGACATTTCTCACAACAGTTTGAGAGTCAGGCGACCTCGTTATACTCATTTTAATGAGATCCATTTAGGCTGACACTTATTATTCCATCAAAAGAGAGTTAAAAACAGCAGTATCGCAATGTTATACTGCAAATGTGCACAGAGGTCTGTCTCTCGGCTGTCCGGGGGGATAGTCTCATACTGGGCCATGAAGGCCATGAAGTTGAGGGGTATGCAGTGTGAAGTTATTCAACTTATTTATGCATTTGCACTGTGAGGACTGAAACTACTGCACTGTAAAAATTACCACTTATGTCAATGCCTGCATACAGCCAACCGCTGTTTAGGCCTGAAACTTCTACTGGTATAATGTGTGGCCACTTTCGGTCACTAATATAAAAATCAAAGCCTTTTTCCTTGGAAAGCTCCAAATTTAAGAATTATGAATTTCGTGAGCAGATATTGGGCTAAGTATGGCATACAGGCAGAAATTTCCAGCAATTAAATCAACAACTGATAGACAGTTGATATATTACTCGTTACATACTCATTGATATATTAGTCGTCTTTCTCTTTCTGTACTCCTCAGCTGCCTTTGCTGGCCTTCTGTACCTGCGAGAGCTGGACCTCTCCAACAACAGCCTGCACTATTTCAACTATGGTGTCTTGGAAGACCTTTACTTTCTCCAAAAGCTCTCATTGGGGGAGAACCCCTGGATCTGTGACTACAACATCCACTACCTGATCTACTGGCTAAAGCACCACCCAGCCGTCAAACACAAGGGCCTGGTGTGCAGCGAGCCAGAGGAGTTCCGGGGCTGGCCCGTGGAGAGCTACGTCAAAACCTACAATGCGGAGTGCCCTAAAGACATGCAGGTTGGCCAACAAATAGGCACAGACATCAACTCACAGGAGCTAAGCGCAGAGGCTGACGAGGAGCCCAACATTCTGCCCAGCCCACTGCGAGACAAGCGGCCCAAGAAATATGACTTTATTCGTCTGAATTAAAAGAGGGCACTCTGGATTTCTGCTGTTTCCTCTTGAACTCTTCCCCAGAGAACTCTTTTAATTCACTCTGCATCAGATAGGAAAAGAAAACCTTTTGAGCTGGAGTGTCCAGCTCTGGTCTCAGAGCACCTTAGCCACTTATTTAGCAGATGCTGCTCTTATTTAGGGCAACTTACCAGGCAGTGTAGAAGTACAGCAGTATTGTTCCTGTTTGGATGGGCAAATTAACACGTTTGATCTTCTGTGTGTAGGTCTCACCACCTGGTCAAGCACAGTTTTGTGAGTTTCCTGTACAGTTTCATTCCAGCAGTAAGTTTCCACATTTATTAGGTGTGTTTAAGCCGGGAAATCACCAAACTCTCTAGAACTGGAACTGGACACCTCTGTTTTAGATCCTCTGTATCACTGTTATATTATGTATTTGCTTTTTGGAGTCTAATCAATTGTTCTAATCAAAAAATCTTAATAAATAAAAGTTGTTTTTCTATTGTCAGGTTTCCAAAGATTTAGTATTGTTTATTTTTTTCCAAACACAGATACCATGAATTGTGTATAGACTACTAAATAGTTTTGCTTTATTTAGTACATAAAATAATTAAATATCATATACTGCTTGTTTTTTTATACCAACGTAATGGTAAAAAGCCATCAGAAAACTCTTGCTGCCACATTTCTGCACAAGCAGAATTTTAGTAAAATACACACGACAATCCAAATAGTTAAATGACACTCTTTTATGTTCTTTCCTTAAAGTTGACTTATTTGCTAGCAAATTGGGTCCACATGTTTGCCAGCTCTTTAACAATAAACTGAGCCTTAAACTACAGTTATGGCATTTTGAATATATCCTGATAAACCTTGCACACACAACCAGAATTAAGCTAGAATTAGAAAATCTACAATAACCAGACTTCGGTACTGTTTCCTTTTTTAATGAGATAATTAGTGTAGAGAGAATTAATGAAGCATTAATGACAAAAAAAAAATCTCAGAACAAATAGAGACTGTTATTATAATGGAATCATATTGTGCACATATAATCTATAAACCATTAATGAGTGGCTTGAACACATCTGTGAGTGTTTCAGACACCACTGAATCATCTAGGAGCAGTAAATCAAATGGATTTGAATGAGTCCAGTTGGTTAACTTGTCTCTATAAGGCCATACACAATCCCCAGCACATCTACAAACACACAGGCTTACATAAATATACACATGTCCTAGTGAATATCCTTTGATGATTGTTTGCAATAAGGAAGCGTAAATATGAGCTCATGAACTTCTGCCATATCCTGAACATATGCAGATGGGTGGGGTCTGGGGGTTTAGGGAGTTGGGGGCAGGGTGGCTGAGCTAGTGGGTTATCTCCCTCCCTGGCTTGAACTGAAACAGATGACGGCTCTTTGAGCAAAATATTTCATTGCCTAGAGCACGACATGCCTCTTATATGTCTCAGATCCTTTTTGGCTCTGTAGGCAGACGGTGGTTATCTTGAGGCAGCACATTTTTCTGGGGAAAACCACACAGTGCTCCAAAACATTAAATAACTTTTTGATACTTAATAAAAATATATGACAGTGTTGCCACTTTATGATGCGAACAGAGTAAAGACAAACCATTCAATGAGTTGCACTAGTTAAACCACATCTGGTAGTTGTGGGCCAGAAATCTATATCAGTTGTGTTCAAATTTGTTTAAACTAAATACAGCACTAGTTTTAGAACAAAGACTGGGAACAGAAATGCAGTAACATTTTCCAGAGACTTATTAGGCTAAAGAATGCTGATTCATAAAATGACAGGAAAGGCTTTACTTCTTGTCTGTGAGTCGGCTGACAAAAATCAACCTAAAGTCCATAAAGAGCACATGGCAAATTAATTCACATAGGACTAAGCATGAAACAGGATAAGACTTATTTAGACTGGCCAATTAGTTAATTATGTTCCAAGAAACCTTCTGGTGCTGCACATTTTAGGTCGCTAACACACACACTCCTACGAAAATAACTTTCCTCAAATAAAGGCCAAAAACAACCATCATTTAGGCCAGTTCCAGAGGACATACATGCCAACGGTAGGAGCTGCGTGCCAAACACTACAATATTGTTTGAACTGTATTATTCAGAGTCACTCTGTCTAGAGCTTTGAATATACCCATATTTAAACACAAGAATCTACACAAGCCAGGACTTTTTGCTCTCAATTTTGGCTCAGCCTATAACTATCCAGTCAACCATTCAACCGACCAAACAATTAGTCAGTCAATCAATTATCCGTATAAATGAAATAGAGGACTCTGCCATACACACCCATTCTAAATCCATAGGGTTTAATGTGACATCGGCCCACACTTTGCAGCTATTACTCTTTCAACTCTTCTGGGCAAGCTCTCCACAGAGTTTAGAGTGTGTTTAGGGGAATTTATGACCATTCTTCCAGAAGCACACTGTCACAATCTTCCACGCCAAATTCACTCATCCTCGTCCTGACGGACCTTGCTTTGTACACTGGTGCACAGTTATTTTTGGAGCAGGAAGGGACCGTCCCCAAACTGTTTCCACAAATTTGGGAGCATGAAATTGTCCAAAATCTCTCAGTATGCTGAAGCATTTAGACTTCCTTTCACTAAGGGGCCAAGCCCAGCTCCTGAAAAACAACCCCACACCATAATCCCCCCTCTTCCAATTTTTTTAAATTAATGAAATAATTTAATTATTTCAATTAAATATAGTGTTGGCTATATATTCTTAGGCACCTGGGTTTCACTCTGCCAGCAAAAACATTCAAGCAAACAAGAAAGCAGCAAAAAGTATCAAGATTCCCTTTTTGTTTAAAGAGGAGTTGGTATTTTGTAAGATGGCTAGAAGAACACAGGTTTGGTTTCAGATTTCAGCTCAATGCCTCCAGTCATTGTGTGGATTTATAAAATTCCATGAGCAGCACTCCTAATTTAATCTAATGAAGTAAATGAACCAAACCAGGTATTTGATTGTAGCTAAAATGAATATTGACATCCATGAAGAAAGAGGTCTGTAAATGGCTAGGAGAACACTTTGCCACACATAAAACCACTGTATTGTAATAACGTTGATTGTATTTATTTTAATATTAATATTTTGAAACTAATTTAACACTATTAGTAGTATACAGTATACCATTAGTATACAGGTTTTAGTATAATTTTCCCAGGTGCCTAAGACTTAAGCACTGGTCTGCATATATGCGTATACATATTGTTTAAAAAATTAATATGTATATGGGTGGTTGACACGACATGGCCTTTTTTGTCCCATGTGTCAAAGATAAGCAGTTAATTTAAAAACAATTTCAAAGCTGTAGTTTCATATGAACATAGAGTATTCATGGGATTCATCTTCCATTTGTTCACAATTTAGGGCCAAACCAGAAAAAGTTAATATGGCATGACATTTCCAAGTTGTCCCAACACATTTCACAAAGTTTGATTTTGAAAAAAAAAAACATGTTGATAACCCAGATGTCTGCTAGGCTAAAAGCTAGGCATAATATTTTAAAGCCACCCTTAAATAAAACATTTTGTCCCAAATAAAATACCTATAAATATCTATAAAAATCTATATAAATATCATAGGGTGTGACACCATATTCCTTTTATTAACCAGGCAATTGTTTGGACCTTTGGGCAGTAGGGGTCCTCCTTCTTTCAGGAAGAAGAACAGTACCTCAGAAAGACACTGAAATGTATAAGGTGGTCTATAAGGGGTGACAGGGTTTTCTTGTCACACCATATGACTATTTCGTCACACTATATGATATGGACTGCATTTAAATACATTAATAATGATCTTAGATACATATTTCTTTTGCTAATAGTTATAGTTTAAAACGTTAATGGATATTTTGTCCTTTTAAAACATTTTAATAATGTTTTATTCACACATTTAATATCTTTACACCAAGTTAATTCGGTGAATACCTGCTTCTATTTTCCCATTTACAAGATCATTCCGTGATAAACTATTGCATAGTGTCATTTAAAAGGTTCCCTTTTAAATGGCTCCCTGTTTTTCAGTTCAAGGTAGATTTTAGTACATGGTGACGGATGGCGAGTGCATAAAGAACAAGGAAATACAGAAAGAGCTTAAATGCAGATCCTGTAGTAAGAGAGGAGGTCCTGAGGAAAAGACGAACAAATGGTAACATTTAAGTGATTTAGAGGGATGCAGGCTCAGAGGCGGAGCCAGACATAGTGAGCATCTGGGGGTAAGCCCAGAGGGTTGTCTGGGGGTTCTCACCCAGAAAATTTTGGATTTCTTAGATGCAATTTCCTGCATTCTAGTCAGCTTTAGGGTATACATGGCAAATCCTAAATCCGTTATGAGATCTTTTTAAATTTGTTATCTAAAACATTAATAAAGTTTGAATAAAGTAAAGAATATGTCCAACATATTTTTATATTTTCTTGGATATTCAAGATGTGCCGCCTGGATCAAGTTTTAACGTAAAATATTTTATTAGGTATTATTAGCTAAAATGAGAGATAATTACAATTGGAAAACAGATTTGTGACTTTTAAACAATGCTGGTTATATGTTTTGTATGAGGGGAGGAATTATCATAGCAACTCTTTGCAGTCTAACCTAGCTAGCATAGCATAGCCAATGTAGTGCTGTACAGTACAGCCAAGTTGTGATTAGCATCAAATGTCAAAGTGCACTGAAGTGATGTGTTTATATCACTGACCTGAAACGTCTGACAAGTTATTTGATTTAGAAAAAAACAATATTTGCACAGAAAAAAATACTTTCCATCCACTTTATTTAGTGTGAAATGCTTCCACAAACTAGATGGTGTTAATGGCATTTTTCTGTTAAACAAGATGCCAAAAATGCAAATATATTGATTGTAAACTAATGGGGATGTATCTAAGAAGAAACAGCATTATATTTAGCAATAGCTAGCACCTTGTTAAACTACCTTCTTTAATTAAAACGTTGCAAGTTAGCTTACATTTAGCATATCTGCTTCACCAGCTCTGGCAATAGATTTTAAATTTGCTCATTAAAATTTAATATCATAGATCAAATATCATGTTACTTATAATATCATCAAAACTTACTTGTTTGTATGTAGTCCTTTGGCTCAATTGTGTAGATTCAATTGTCTGTGGTGTGTCTCTGACTCAGAAAGGTTGCTTTAGTGGTTCAAAATGCTAGAAATCATTGTGCATTTGGTTGAAGCATGCAAAATGCATACAGGGGGTGTGACCTCCAGAGCCCTGCTTTAAGCAGTGTGCTGTGTCCCTGTGATTAAGGAACAGCAAACTATACTCAAATGTATTTACATCATATCTGATTGGTTTAGACAAGATTATGCTACAGCTTTTGTTTCTACCAGCTATATTTATGTCTTAACCTTAACATTGATTCCAGTGACTTCCAGTGAGTAAAACTCAGTTTGGTTGTCTGTTAATTGCAGATAAAACAGATTTTGGATACAGATTCTTGAGTGGTGTGATTCATCATATGGCCTGACACCATGTCATTTCGTGTGACATTCAGAATTTTGAAAACAAATAGGACTTTTTAGTTATTAAACATAAAATAATTAACGTGAGACATAGGGAATAGTGTCACCAAATATTACAAGCATTTTGGTACTTTATAAAAAGGTTTTCCCAAATTGATTGGAAGTATATTGAAAGATTATGAGTAAACGTCTGTCTAGGAGTGTTGATACAGATAGATAGATAGATAGATAGATAGATAGATAGATAGATAGATAGATAGATAGATAGATAGATAGATAGAT